>JAQZBX010001386.1:0-28853 GCA_029593785.1 Cabassous unicinctus
GCAAACAATGGGGGGGGGGGGCTATAAATAAAATAAATCTTAAAAAAAAATCTCACTTCACTGTGCCCACCAAGCCAAAGCTATTATGTCCTTAATTCTGTCCAATCCCAACTATTTGTTTGCTTTGTAAGACCTATCTTAAAATTACTCAACATAGGCTCTATAACTCTATAAATACCCTTCTCTAATTTCCTCCCTTTGGAGATTCTAGAACCTTGCAAAGGTGATGTTCTCCCTTGCTGCAGTAAGTTTAAGAAACACCTTTTCTTTATCAATAGGTGTTTCTGGTTGTCTTCTTTAGAGATTTTTACTGAGCTAACAATATTTGTTAAATTCATGAATAGGTAAGAAAGAACTATTGATATTTCCATTTAATAGATGTGGACACTAAAGCTCAGGAAAGTAAAGTACTTCATTATAGTAAGTATACTGTGCATTCAAATTCACCCAGCCTTTCTGCAAAGCACATTTTGCACATGACTGTTCTGAGATTTCTTTTTTTCTTTCTGGATTGCTTTCATATTTGAATATGAATAAGCTTGTATTATTTGAGGGGTGGAGAAAGGAGATAAAATATGTTTGCACTGTGTCTATGGTTCTGATCTTAGCCTTGGAGGGCATGCCTATTTCTCCAGCTTGTACGAGAAACATGAGTTATAAATGGGTACATGTACCCAAATGAGAACACATAATTTAGACAATGATGAAGGGACAGTAGAATGAAGTCTGTACTGCAAATATTCTCAGCACAGGTGATATTGCTCCCAAGGGGATGAAAATTGGTTTTTGGGTTAACAAAAAATACCTTAGATATTATAATGGTCTATGGTCTCACGAAGGACCACTGTACATAAACATAGACAGTGTATCTACCATATTAAAATTTCATGACAGCGTTAGGAAACAAATGTCTAAAAGTATCCTTAGGGGTAATGAAAAAAAGGTTGAGAAACACTGCTCTAGTGGCAATTACTTATAGATGGCCATGATTCAAAACTTTCAAAACTCCTCATATTTAGTTTAAAGATTTCAAATCTAATACTGGATCTGGTGAAACCACTCATGGGCTCACAAAAGGAATTTGGCTGATTAAAAACAGAAACGTTTTTAAAATGTTCTTAAGCAGACATTAAGTATAAGGTATGGACTGTAGATAGCAGAAATATTATGCCAATGTGCTTTCATCATTTGTAACAAATGTGTCACAAAAACATAAAGTGGTGGTGGTGGGTTGTATGGGAACCCTGTATGGTATACATGATGGTTTTGTTAATTTAAAATTTCTAAAATAAAAAAAAAAAAGATTTTAAGAATGTTATTAAGCAGAAAGAAAATATGTACATTTGGTATCTTGGATTTCTTAGTACTTTCTTAGGTCTGGTTCTGTATGTTGTCAAGTAAGAAACTCAAAAGTGTGTGCATGTATGGTCAACTGTTTTTCTCTCTCTCTGTGAATGTATGTGATGTGTCAACTTTTCCAAGAAAGAGAGCTATGAAAACTCAGCAGAGCCATCTGTGTTGACAATGGGTGTCATACCATGAAATTTACAGGAAGATTCACTTGGTAAAGAGATTAGATTGTGTATACCACACTTTGACAGGTTATAGACAGAGCTTCAAATGAAGCAAGTCTTTAGATACCATAGTTTCCTTGCCCTGAAAAAAATAACAAGCCCCAATATTTACTGTACTCCATTACATTAACAAGATGTACCAGTCAAAACTGATCAATCACAGCTGCTAAAGAGCAAATAATTAACATGCCTTATTATATCATTCATCCTCTCAGCTGGCAGAAGGACTTGATAATGGGGTCTCTGTGTGCTACATGACTGTTTGCATTTAATTTGAATTGTAATCAGAAAATGCTCAGAAATTCTTAAAACATTAGACAGGCAAAGAACACTAGCCTGAGCTTATTGACACAGGATTGATTTTGTTTCATTCCAAATAATTAGAGTTTCCAGGAAATATTAAGTACTAAAATAGATACTATCTATATAAACATATTTGCTGAAATAAAATTACCCTGAAAATTGGTCCTTCAAACACTATGACAGTGTGAAGGTGTGATTTTGGAGGAAAGACACTTTGTCCATTGTGTAATGAAAAGCATAATAATCTGTTTTTGTTTTTTTTTTTTTAAATGAGGCTATTTTGCTTTTCCTACACAATCCTAGGTGTAGATGAACATTGGAGGCTATTTTTTAAAAAATGCAAATGCTGGTCTTTCTTAATATTCAGATTAACAATTATTATGTTCCTTGCCTCCCAGTTTATAGGCTCACTGATCACACTCTTTAGGCAGCTGTATTTTTCCATTTTGAGAAAATAGAAGGGGAGCAATAGGAAAAAAATGTGTGTTTGTGAATATTTATTGGCAGCTTATAATAGCCCGGAGAGTTTGTTAGATACATTGTGTGTTATTGAGAATAGCAATCTTCTCAACAACTCTTTGAAGTAACTTTTGACTATTTTTAATCCCTCATCTTTCTCATTGCCCCACTTCATTGTACCCTTTATATTCCTTTTCTTTTCAAGTGACAAAGAAACAGACTTAGAGAAACTAAATAATTTCCATGCATTCAGTGTAGTTAAAAAGGTGGTGGAATACAGATAAAAATACAAATTTGGGTAACCAAAATCTAAGTTTTTTTCACAGGGTTGTCTTAGTTTTTTGGAACTGAGAATTTTTTTTATATACACTTAGTTGGCTACCTCACAGGCTTTTCAACAAAGTCTTTCTCTTAGAGAGTTTGTATCTAATAGGGGTTGACAGAAAATAAAGCAATAAAAAATATATACTGTGGTGACAAGTGCTATGAAGAATAATAAAGTAACTAGGATAGGAAAAGGTGGCTGCAGCTATGTTGCTTTAAATCAGAGAATGTTTTCTTAAGGCATTTGAGGAGTGACCAAAACTGAAAGCATTCCAGGCACAGGGGATTAGCAAGTACAAATGCCTTGGAGTCCAGGGGGAAGAGAATAATGAGTTCGTAGAAGAGCAAGGAGGTCCCAGGGCCTGGAGTAGAGAAGGGAGGGTGGTGGATTGGTGGTGGTAGTGGTAGGGTAGTAGAGAGTGGCAGGAGATAAGATCAGAGAGATGATGATGTTGGTTGTGTGCTAGTGGGTATATAAGACCACGGTAAGGATTTTGGATTTTTAACGGGAGAAATGGAAGTCACTGGAAGATTTTGAATAGTGGTATATTCTGAAGCATTTTTCAAATGAACACTCTGGCTACTATATGGAGAATAGGCTGTGGGTGTGTATGTGTTGGGGAGAGTGGTGGAAATGGAGAGGTAGAAGTTGTGAGACCAGCTAAGAGCCTATTGCAATAAACAGTATGACAGTGGTTGAGCTGGGTCAAAGCATTGAAGACAGTGAGACGTGATAGAATTCAGGATACAAGCAAAGGAAGAGTTGACCGGATGTGGGATGTGAGAGAAAGAGCAGATTCCGGAAGATCTCAAGGTTTGGGGCATAAATTATTAGTAGAATGGAATTTCCTGAGATGAGGAAAACTGGGGAGGATAAGGTTTTAGGGGAAGATCAAGAGTTTATTTTTGAACATATTAGTTTTGGAATGTCTTATTAGACACCTTAATTATTTATAGTTCCTCAAACATTCCATGCTCCCTTTATTTGTAAGGGTTCTTTGTCTTTCAGAGTCAGTGAATGAAGAATAGATAGCATTGTATTCAAGGTACTTTATAATCTCTTTGTCCTTATTTTCTTTATTAATGATTCATGTATAGATAATTTTACCAATTCCAGATTCTATTGGTAGAGTTTTTAAACACTTTTCTCTCCCACAGTGATTTAGTTGACATTATATAACTTGTGTTATACTTTTTCTTTAATCGATTTTTTTACTGTGATTATATATATATATATATTCATAAGATTTGCAATTTCATTTTAAGGGTACAATACAGTAGCATTAATTATATTCATAATTTTGGGCTCCCATCACCAACATCCATTACCAACATTTTTTCATCACCTAAAATAGTAACTCTGTACCCATTAAGCAGAATAATTCCCCATTTTCCCTCCCTGCTAGCCCCTAGTACCCTATAATGTACTTTTTGTCACTATGAATTTATTCTAGACATTTCATGCAACTGGAATCATACAATATTTGTCCTTTTATATCTGACTTACTTTACTTAGCATAATGTTCTCAAGGTTCATCCATGTTGTAGCATGTAACAGAACTTCATTTTTTATAGTTGAATACTATTCCTTTATATGACTATACCACATTTTGTTTACATATTCATCTGTTGATGAACACTTTCATTCTTTTGCATGTAGATATCCAATTTTCCCAGCACCATTTGTTGAAGTGACTATTCTTTCCCCATTGAGTGTACTTGGTACCCTTGTCAAAATCAATTGGTTATAGATATGTGAGCTTATTTCTATGCTCTCAGTTCTATTCTATTGATCTACCCATCTGTTCTTATGCTAGTATGACTGTTTTGATTATTGTAGCTATGTATTAAGTTTTGAAATCAAGAAGTGTGAGTTCTCCAACTTTGTTCTTTTTCATATTGTTTTGGCTCTTCAGGGACCCTTACAATTCCATCTGAATTTGAGGATTGGCTTTTCCATTTCTGGAATTTTGATAGGGATTACATTGAATCTCTAGGCCCCTTGGGTAGTATTGCATCTTTAAAATATCGTCTTCCAATATTTGAACATGGGTGTGTTTCTATTTCTTTAGGTCTTCTTTAATTTCTTTCAAAACTGTTCTTAGTTTTCGATGTACAAGTCTTTCACCTCTTTGGTTAAATTTTTTTTTTTTTTTAAATATGGAACGCTTCACAAATTTGCGTGTTATCCTTGCGCAGGGGCCATGCTAATCTTCTCTGTATCGTTCCAATTTTAGTATATGTGCTGCCGAAGCGAGCACTTTGGTTAAATTTATTCCTAGATATTTCATTCTTTTAGGTGCTATTGTAAACAGAATTGAATTATTGATTTTCTTTTCAGATTGATCATTATGGGAATATAGAAACATAAGGGATTTTTGCATGTTGGTCTTATACCCCGAAATTTTCTGAATTCACTTATTACCTCTGGCAGCTCTGTTGTGAAGTCGTTGAGATTTTCTATCTTTAGGAGCATGTCATCTGCAAATAGAGATAGTTTAACTTCTCCCTTTCCAACTTCTTGCCTTTTCTTCCTTTTCTATATTTTCTCTAATTGCTCTAGCTAGCACTTCCAGTACATTATTATTATTATTGTCACTAAAGGATATAATACTAAATAAAATATGCTTTTAGCACTTACTCTTTGCAAGTAACTGATAAGGTCTATGGTGGATATAAAAATGAAACCCCTAGTCAGTTCCTACCCAAAGTTTACAATATAGTTGTAGACATAAAAGTACTATTCTTGAAAAGAATATGATAATAAAATATTAAAAAATATTTCAAGTAGAAAGAGAAAACTATGACAAAATAGCACAAGATTTTTGGCTCATGAAGTGCATGGATAATGGTTGATTTGGATATTCAGATGTGAGGAAGAGGAAGTGAGAACGTAGAGAATGAGAGCAAGCAAATGATATAGCAATGGTAAGCAAGAGTAAAATCTTTGAAGGGACTTATTAAAAGTCATGCTAGAGGCAATAAGGAGTTACTGAAGAACTTTTAGTTGGATCATATTTGGTCACTGATGTTATGGAAGGGAGACATCTGGGAGAAAAGTGAATATCCATTATGCAAAATAAAAACTAGTAATCCAAATTGATGGTTAATTTCATGTGTCAACTTGATACTTGATGGTGTCTAGTTGTTGGGCCAAGCAAGCTCTGTCCTGATTGTTACTCTGAGGGTATTTTGTAGATGGATTAGCATCTTGTCAGTTGGTTGTACCGACTGCTGATTGCATCTACAATCAGCAATAAAGGGAGTCTCCTCATCGATTCAGTTGGAGATTTTAAAGCCAGAACTGAGGATTTCAGAAGTCAGAAAGAATTCCTGCATCTACTTCATCCAGCCAGCAGCTTCTCCTGGGGAATCCAACCTCATTTCATCGGTGTTTCCAACTTGTGGATTGCCCTATGAAATTTAGAGTTATGTGAGCCAATTCCTATGATGAATCTCTCAATATTTATATATATACACACACTATCACCTATTTCTATGGAGAACTCCAAAACACCAGGCAAGAATAGTGGGGATAAGGACAAGAACTAAGGTAGTAGCCACTAATATGGAAGAATGAGGACAGGTTCATGAAACCTTTAAAGATCAATGGGCAAGACTTGATTATTAACTGGTTGTGGAGTATATTCGTCAGCCAAATACACTCTGATGTAATATATCAGAAATCAGTTGGCTTTTATAAAAGGTATTTATTTGGGGTAGAAGTTTACAGATACCAGGCCATAATGTATAAGTTACTTCCCTCACCAAAGTCTGTTGCCATGTGTTGGAGCAAGATGGCTGTCAGTCTCTGTACTGGTTCAGCCCTCCTCTTCCTCTTAAGGCTCCGTGGTCCCAGCTTCTTCCAATCTCAGCTGTAGGCTAATGTAAAGTGCGTTTCTCCCCCCAGGGCTCATTTCCTTCTGGGCTTTCTCAGCTGTTCAGGGCTCTGGTCTCTTCAGCTGCAAACTATCAGGCAAATGACTCAGCTCTTTCCCTGGGGCCCCAGCGTCCAAAACTAAACTCTGTGTTGTCCTTCTTCACATACTTCTCTGTCTTTGATTGAGCATCCATTTATATAGCCCATGGTGTGGGGAAGGGGGACAGATGACTCAAATTGAGCTACCCTAATAATGTGGTCAAATAAAAGCCCTAATCTTGATTTAATAAAGTAAAAGTGAAACCTCTCAATCTAATACCATCTAATACACCCAGAGGAACAGACCAGTTTACAAACACAATCCAATATCTATTTTTGGTAGATAGCTTGGGTAGAAGCTTACAGTCACAAGGCCCTAAAGAATTCAACTCAAGGTACCATAAGCGGTACTTTATCACCCAAAGTCATTGGCCACATTTTGGAGCAAGACATTTGCAAGGATTCAGGCTTCCTCTTCCTCTTAAAGCTCTGTCATACCACCTTCTTCCAATATCAGCTGTAGGCTGTGATAAGTCTAGTCTCTCTCCCAGGGCTCGTTTCTCTCCAGGCTCAGCTGCTCTCTTCTCTCCACAAGATCAGCTGTAGACTATCAGGCTCTCTCTCTTCCCAGGGCCTCTGCCAAGTCTATAAGCCATCTCTATTCCTCTGTGTTCTTCTCCTGTGTGTTTACTTCCCAGGGCTCCAATATCAAAACTCCAGCATCAAAACTCCAACCTCCTTTCTCTGTGGTGCATTTCTGTGTGAGTCCCTGCCCACCAAGGAGGCGGGGACTCAATGTCCTACTGACATGGCCCAGTCAAAGCCTTAATCATTATTTAATCAAGTAAAAGTGAAACCTCTGAGTCAAATATAATCTAATATGCCCAGAGAAGCAGACTGGTTTACAAACATAATCCAATATCTATTTTTGGAATTCTTAAAAAATATCAAACTGCTACATGGAGGCTGAAGGAGAGAAAGGAGTCTTGGATGATTTTTTGGGTTCTGACTTAGGTGACTTGGAACATCATTTATTTAGCAAATATTTATATATTAAGTATGTCTTAAACTATGTGCCAGGCTTTCTGATAGGTTCTGGGAATACAAAGGTAATGGAGAGTTTAATGGTAGAGATAGACAAGTAAGCATACAATCATAATACAGTTATAGGTGGTGCCATTCATTCTGATGAAGTATACAAAAGGGAAAGAAATCAGAGATGTGGAGTGAGGAGAAATGATGTATTCAGTTCTAGACACAAAACCACTAAGAAGGTTCTGAAAGCACAAGTGGAAATTGAGGGTTGTACTGAGGCAGTGGGGAGGGGAGGGGCAAGAATCAATGTTGGAATCAGAAAGACCTGGTCTTGATTTGCTGCCTGGCACCATCACTTGTTAGGTTGGTGACTTAAGTAACAGTTTCATCATCTGAAAAATGGGATTCAGATCATAATGTAACAATTTAGCACAGTAACTGGCGAAAAGGGTGCACCAAAAATGGCGATCCTAAAATGTAGCATTGTACTTCTCAGGCCTGGAATTCAGGTAAGACATCTAGGCTGGGGAACATTGACGACTGAGGATGCTTCAGTGGGTGAGAGACTACTCCACCAAATCTAATGGACAAGAAGAGGTACCTTGACATTATTATCTGAAGCATTTTCCTGCCTTTAGGTGAGGACATGTATCTCATTTAAAACCAGGCCATTGTGGACTTTTTTCCTAGAGTACACATTATTAAATTACTGCCTGAATACTGCATAGAATAATTTGCAAAATTATTTATCTTTAGGATAATGACTGCAACTATCTTCATGATGTCATTTGTATGATGACTGTAGCTCTTTTGAGATTGTCAGAATCTCAAAATCAATCATCACTCAGTCACATAAGAGTCCTCTCAGTGCCAGAGGCTGACCTGCATGCATATGACTGAAAAAAGTTGCAATTTTGGTCTTTAATAAACACAATTCCATTTGATTTAGGGGAAAAGCATGGATTTTGGAGTCAGAAAGTCCTTAGAGTACTGGCTTGGTTTCTTAATTTTTTAAGTGAGCTAAGACAAGTTTATAATCTCGCAGAAACTTAGCTTTCCCGAAGTTAGAATGTAGTTAATAATAACTTCTTTACACCTTTATTGTGAGATTTAATAAATGCAAAATACCCATCACACTACCCAGCACCTAGTAGCTTCCACATATCTGCCTGGAAACAAGCTCAGCATCTTGTGGATTTTTATTCCCTCAAGGAATAAACACTGATGAGAGTTTTCACCAACTCTTTAAGCTAATAATAACATTCATTTATGGCAACTCTAGAAACAAACTGCCAAACTGAGACATAAAAACTGAACTAGCACGTACACTCCAATTTTAGATTCAGTTTCTTGGGTTGTAACTTGCGTATAAATCACTAAGGGGCTGGGGTGCTATCAGACAGCATTACAACATAAGAACAGACTATATTTACCTTAACTGTCTTTTCTTATTTTTCTCACTAGCAGAGGCCTGTGAAAAAGAACTCAGTTACAAGTGCTGCCAGAGGAACACATCTAAGTGTCTAATAATACAGCTAAATGCATTCTTAATTAGAGGCAGCAAGAAGAGCTGTAATCCTGTCAAGAAGTCAAATTATCCAGTAGATTTTCCCACTCCTTTCTGTATACCATTCCTTTTAAAGTATAAGTTTCAAACTAAGTATGTTTATAGATCTGACATATTCCTTTCTTGTGTTGAAAAGTTTCCTCTCCTTATTAAGAATGGAAGTGCTTTAATGAAGGGGGCTAATTGTTATAAGCACTGCTTCTTTACTATCATAGCTCTCTTCTGCATTGTCCTTATTTAAGCATTTATCTTTCCTTCTGTCTAGCCTCTGAACACATTGAACATTTGGACCATGTTGCATTTACCTTCTGCATATTGCTTGAAACTAGTCCAATGCCTCACATGTATTAAGTATTGAATGAAATATTAATCAAGCAATGAACACATTTGAACTTAATAAATTGAGGCACACAATGGGTCTGTGAATACTCAGCTTACTCTCCTAACCCTACCGTTTCCCCTTACACATTCCATTTTGTTTTTCTTTTTATATCCTAACTACTGCTTTCATCCATTTTGATTCTCACAAGCCATTGCTCTCTAATAACACATGCTGTTTTTTAATAGCTACCTTTTTTAGGACCACAATATCTGCCAGGTACTGTGTAAACATCTGCATGCATGAACTCAATTCATGCAACCTACTTGTAGAGCAGGTTCTATTATTACCCCTGTAGGGCAAAGTTCTGTTTGTAGGGCTTGGATCTTTCAACCACTCGCCCATGTAGCCTCTAAGTTCCTGGTTTTAGGTCTCACTACTCTGCCTCTACACATCAGGGATAAAAGTGCTTTGTCAGTAGGGTTATTTTGAGGATCAAGTAAAATAATTTATATCAAATTTCTTCATGTGTTATGAAGACACTATTAATTTTTGGAAATGAATTATTATTCTTCCTAAGACAGTCTGTCCATAAGCTGTTAAAATGTGAAAATACCCCTGGTCAAATTCTTACATACTTGATTCATACTTACAATTCATCCAAGCTTTAAGTGACTGGTTTCTCATTTAAGCTAGACTGGAGGCAAGGGGACAATGGTAGATGCCAGATGCTGGGTGGTGTCTTTAGAAAGAGACAAGTGCTGCTACATGTGTGGCAAGTGGACAAAAACTACATTAGATGAGAAAGATATTGTTTAAAATTCAATAAAGTGTTCTCATGATTTCCTCCTTTTTCCCCTCTAAATTCTTTGACTTTGCATTCTGAATCCTTTCAGCACTTTCTTTCTTTGCCTTTTGGTATTTCTAATGACATTTCTAGCTAGTTACCCATACCTGGTCCCTGAGAAACTTGAATTGAAGGTGCTACGAGTTAGTACTGGCTGGCCATAGCTCTGGTCTGAGACCTCCTCTGCACACCTTTCACCTGGGACTATGGTGACAGCCCTGGGATACTGCATGGGAGGACCATGCCTCCCACCTCTGACAGGCTGTTAGGCTGGCTCCTCTTCCTTCCCTGCTCTTCCTTCCAAATGTCTTTACTCCCATAAATATATACTGAGGACCCAATATGTGTTTTTCAATTCCTGGCTTAAACAACTTATTGCTAATTAAAGAAAACAAGTTTCATCTTATTACTAGAACTTGGGCATCATTGCTTCTAATTCCTAGTAATTCTTCTTTCTAGGGGAGACCTAAGCATCAGTGATGAGTTAAACCAATTTGTATGAATTTATTAGCAACAGTATCTAGAGATAGCTATATTAGCAACCTTCCATATTAAAACAGTTTGTGTTGGTAATGACATTTTAAATTTGGGAGAGAGACTTCTTATTGGATACATTTTTATATATCTGGTAGGACTTTATACATCTACTTTCCTTTTGGCTTATCTGTGGGAGGCAGTACGTACAGTGGTTAAAGTATTAAAGTCAGAAAAATCTTGATTCTAGCCAAGAGGCCCCTAAAATTTATTTACCTTATCAAAACATTGGATTCCTTTCCCTTGTTTAGAGTTGTGGAGGGAGGGAAGAAGAATAGGAACTACATAGAGAGGATTTCCTGACCACTTTCTCCAGTGCATCTCCTACACTCCCCTGTTCCTCTTGATATATTGTTTTCTTTCTTTATAACACTTACCATAGTCTGATATGATTTTATTTATTTATTTGATACTATTTTTTATTACCTAAAGACAATGTAACCCTCCATGCAGGCATGTTTTCTGCTTTGTTTTTTTTTCGGTGATTCTCCATTTCTGAGGACCAAGTTTGTGAACAGTAGATGCTCAATAACTATTTGTTGAATGAATGAATAAGAAATCTAAAACACTTAGTACAATACCTATTACATAGTAAAACTCCATACATGATCATTATCATTATTGCAAATATGGTGATGAACTTACAATGAGAACCAAAGAGTCATTAATGTGTTATTTTATTTCCTAGGTTTGATTGGATCCTTTTAGTTCCTACTCTCTGTTCTGCACAATTTCCCTATAAGATCTTATCCGGTCCATGGCTAAGTCATGGCAACAGCTCCCAGATTCACAGTTCTGCTCCTTACTTCTGTCTGGAGTCCCACTTAGGGCGTGTAGGTACTTCACAGTCAAGACGCACTCCCACTCCTTCTCCTTTTCTCTGTTAATGGCATCTGTAAACAGCCTGCTACTCAGATTAAATGTTAAATCAGCCTTGAACTCTCCCTCAATCCCGACATTTAACCAGGGTACAATTTCTCCCTCAGAAATGTCTCTCTTTTCTGTATTTGCGCAGTTCAGCTTTTTGGGGTTTTACAATAACTAATAATGTGGTTAAATTTAATTGAATGCAGTACCAAGAACTTTATAAGCACTTTATATAAACCAATGCCTAAGAGGTATATGTTGTTAATGCTATCGTTATTATAATTTTACAGATAAAAATAAACAAGATTCAGAGTAATCAAGCAGCTTGATTAAAATTCTCAGAGCTGCTGACTGTTGGACCCAGGATTTAACTTAGATCTCTGATTCCAGTCAATGCCATTTTCTAAATCTGCCTAATTACCAAAAGATTCTCCCTTCTCCAGCCTTTATTCCCATCCATGTTGCCTTTTCTTTCTTCTGAGTGAATTCCTACTTACTCTTCAAGACAAATCTCAAAATCACCTCTTCTACTCTTCTCAGATTCCACCTGGTAGAGGTAAGTGCTTCTGCTGGGATCCTACAGCAGATTATACACTTGTCCACCTTGGCCATTATTATTTTGTATTTAAATTATGAGTTCACACATCTCTCATCTCTCTGCTAGAGCATGAATTCCTTGAGAGCAGAAACCTTACCTAACTAATCTTTGTGTGTACAATATCTGTACTCAATAGGAGCTGGGTAGATTTTTATTAAACTAATGCTTCTATAAGTTTGAGGAATTTATTGAGGAATTTAATATTTGATTTTTTCTTTTTATAGGAATGCTATTCATTTTTTTCTTAAAATATATAATTAGCAATTTAGAATACCTGCTTTCTAAATTATTTTTTTCTCTCCCTCTATTTGTACCACAAGTAAGTTCCCAAGTCATTTTGGGTGCCTGGTGTTCTCTCTAGGTGTCCTGGTATCTTTGATCTCTCAGCCTAGATATTTTCCTAAGCCACAACTATATTCCTGCATCCTATTCTACTAAGTTTTATTTTATGCTAGGTAACAGGCACCAGTGTTTCACTTCCTTGCTTATATCTTGAATTTAGATTTCATCTTTCATCTACTAAGGCCAGTAGTGGAAATATGGGGAAGATATTTTTGAACAGTTGGGTCTTATGATTTTCTTCAAATCACACCCTATTAAGTCCTTGAAGAAAGCTTCTTGTATTTTTCTGTAATCATTCTTCCAAAATTGGTAAAAAACCCTTTGTGGCTGATGAAACTATGGTGTGACTGATGAATTATAAATAGGAAAGTGTTCATCTCTGCCAAGATGCTTGAGTCTGAATTGTACAAATCTCTGCCACTATCTTCTTTTGGAGAAGGTAAGACATTATTTTTATTCAGAGACAATGAAGGCTTATCTCACACATTCCAGAATTTGAAAATGTGTATCTAAAAGTAGAAAAATATCATAAATATATATTCATGTTCTGATCTCAGGTGTAAGTCTAACAATATGGTTTTAACTTTGAATCTCAAAATACTAAGGGTATGATAAATATGTCACATGTGTTAATATGGATATATCTTTATAACTATTTGATATCAATTTTAAGTTAATTTAGCAAAACAAAACATTATTACTTTTAAATGTGTCTCCTATGAAAAATATACAGGATATAGAATATTATTCAGTTAAGATGATCTCAAATTACTTAACCTATCAGTAAAATGAACAGGGGTCGGGGGGCAGGAGTAAAAAGGGGATTGTTCGTGGTTTGCAAACATCCAACCATGTGTGGTTTTTAGAAGAGTGCCTATTTGTGTTCAATTTCAGTTTTTGAAGCTATATCATACCATTAAATGTAGACAATCCACGGACAGGCAATCCTTTAGATGTTGAAGAACTTAATAATTTAAAAGAACTTGAGGTAACCAGAATTTTGGAGCTGGAGAGGAACTAAGGTGTTATCTATTCTAATCACATCATTTGATAGAGAAGGAAAGGGAGAAACAGAGAGGAAAAGAAACTTGTATAATTTTCTATAGCTGATGCAGAACTATATAAAATGATATAGCTAATCTGGGAAATCCAGAACTAAACCCCAAGTTTCTTGAATGTGAATGCATCATTCTTTCCATCATGCAGCTTACTCAAAACGTTTTATTATTACATCGCTGATGTTTCTTTGTTTATTCTTCTTTTGCTGGACTTAGTTTTCATTGCTAATGGCAGAGTGGTTTAACAAGACAGGCCTTTCTTAGGGGCTTAATGTGTTATCATTGGCTATGCAGTTACTTACATTGCTCACCTTTAAGAGGGGGAAAACAAATCAAAATTTAGTCTTCTAGGTACCAATAAAATGTGATGCTCATGGAATAAAGAACACAGTAGTCTGAGAATTAATACATCACCAGGAAGACAGGAAAAGCTTTGTTTCAATAGAAAGGTCAAATCTGTTTTAAACCACTTTTTAAAACCAAGAGAAAATATGAATATTACAAATCATATTTGAATTTTTTCTTCCTTCAGGAATACAAGACTAAGTCTCTTGTAATTTCTTAAATCTTTCAGTATAAAAGACAATAGATCAACTTTCACACTTGTAAATGTTATGCTGGGCTTTGAATACAGGTATTGTCTCTTGGATTCTTTTAATATGGTTTTAAAATAACCGTGAGGAAATGCCAAATAAATGTGTTAAATTGCCTACACTTTCCATGAAAACTATGGAAAGTAAAAGTATTGTATTCTCAGTGCTGTAACATCCAGTTTAGGCCTTTAGCAATTAGTAATGGAAAATATATTTATTGTGTCTTTGAAACATACCCATATATTTATATTTCTTTAGTTTATATTTAGATTTATTGATTATCAGGATCATGGTAAATTTACATTGTGAGGAGAAATCTCAGAATATAGAAACTAAATTTTTCTAAACTTACACAATGTAAGTATAAGAAGAGATGAAATTCATACATTTTAGTAGCTTAGAATCATAAGGAATTTTTCACAAGTAGAATATATATGTGATCTACAAGTTCAGTTGCAAACATAAAAGTCAGGAAAGTTTTACAGGTAAAATATCTCTTATGACACATCTTTTTGACATTGTTCATAATATAATACAATTGATTATACTGTGAGTACCAAGTTTGTCTATTAATTAAAGTTATTAAGAACACTCAATAGAACACATTCATGTTAGAAACACAATTTGTATAGTTATACATTTTTTTGCATTTACAATCTGTTTCATTACTGAGAAGCTACAACTAAAATTCAAACCATGGATAGCTTATGCATGTGATTATAAGCAAAAAGTGAAAACCATTATAAGTTTACCAAAAGAAACTAAGGAAAACATGGAAAGAAGTTAAACTGAGCACAACATAAGTCTCAAAGATTATACTATGATGCTCAGCAGGATTTTCAAAACAAAAGGCATCTACATACAATTTCTATGAATATTTCTTATATTAACAAGATGAATTCCAAAGCAACTGTTGGCTAGCTCAGCCCTACCTTGTCAAAGAAGAACATTTGGATGAATAAAAGTTCCACTTGCTAAAGTGCATCTGCTGAACAAATCTGCTCTGGCCCTGCTACTAAGAGCTATCCAAGAGGTGGCAGTCACTCATATTTATTCATTCATGGTCTGTGCAATTAAAAGAGTAACACAGAACAATGGATTTTTAAAAACTAAATATTTTATACCCTGGACTATAGAAAAAACAATCCTAAATATACCATCTTTTAAAACTCCACAGAGGAAGGTAACCTCAATATTTATAAATGCTGAAAAAGTAAAGGATCCATAGAAAATAGGTGTTGTATTAAGCATAGACTTTTACTTTAATGTTCACTCCATGTGCTCTTAAGATCTCTATGAGAGAACCAATTATTTTCCTGATATATTTTGGCAATGGATTCAAAGCAAAAGTATCAGGGCTGTTGAATTTCATGAAACTTGTTTTCTTTAAAGCTAAATTATTCAATAACTTTACTGTTATTACACTCATATATTGCCCAGAATATATCTACAGCAATTCAGCAATTGTGATTGCAACAAAAATAAGGTAAATAGATTTACAAAGTGTTTGATTTCCTTATTAGATTTGAAAGTTTTCCTAGTGGAAATTCAAACAACTGCAATTCAAATCAGATTATATATGACTAACCATTATTTAACCTTATATAAAATTAAACTCTCACCACTACAAATCAATAGGAGTCAGAAAAGGATTTACAGTACATAAAGACTAGACCATTGCTGCGTTCCACTTTGAAATCACTCAGAGTCAAAACAGCATTTTTCCAAGAATTAAAGAAAAAATAGATTTTATATTTTTTTTTTTTTTTTTTTTTTTTTTTTTTTTTGTTGTTGTTGTTGTTGTTCTTTTTAGGAGGCACTGGAAGCACACTGGGACCTCCCATGTAGGAAACAGGCACTCAACTGGTTGAGCCACATCCGCTTCCAGGGATCCTTTTTAATCACTCAATACATTATTTTTGTTACTAAGACAGAAACATGTTATACTTTTTCCACTACAATTTGCTCCGAAAGAAATACATTTTTTTTCTTTTAACTCCTAACAAATGCTACATTTTCAAGACCAAAGGAATAATCAGAAGGCATTCTTTCTTCTTGACCTAAGTTATTTTTCTCTAAAATATGCCAAGTAAGCTTTTAAAGATTCAGGAAGGGGCAGCTTCATGAATTTTTCCCTCAGTAAATTTTGAGGAGGCTGCTCTGGCTTCACAGCTTCGCTGTGATCTCTTTTCCTCTTCTTTGTTACCTTCTTCCATTTTTTCATCCTCATTCTGGGCTGAAGAATAAGCTGATTACCCACAAACAGGTAAGTGTTAATTCTTTGTTCAACCCTCTTCATTTTCATTTTTGGTGGAGCCCTTTGAAAAATCCCCTTGGCCTGTATTTTATCAATTATGAAATTTCTAAGTATGTGTCGAATATCAATGTGAACTAAGTCCCATAGATTCCTGACAGCACACGGGGGGAGGTGGTCCCACTGAAACTGGTTTGCCAATATCATTCTTACTTGGTTGAACAAGGGGAGCAAATGAAACAGCAAGGGTATTTTTACTTTCCCAAGTGTTTTGTCCAGTTCACATAATTTGTGTTAACCGATCCTTTATAGGCATGATTAGAATGCCTCCAACTTTTAGTAATAGTTTCATGTAGTTTTCTGGTCTTTCTGGACTCCAGCTCCACAGTAAATTCGATTATGCTGATGTCTGTCAGATGCTATCTGGAGGCAATTACCAACCACAAATGCAGGTTTACAGAACTCAGATCTTAGCGTGGTTTTCTTTATAGGTGCATGTTGGAGGATCTTCATCTTGAGATGGAGAGATGATTTAGTTCACAGCAGGGACCTTTGCCAACTTGCCCATATAATTCTTCTGATAAGCTGCTAGGAGATCAGGGTGACCTAGCCTTGCCTTGTAGCTTCCCTCTTAGATGGATAGACTAGGTCTAGGAGCTGATTAATTATCAAAGCTATCACTATTTTTGAGGAAGTTCTCCAGTTTTTCCTTGGCATATTCCATCATATCTGTATGAAGCTCAATCCCATGATTTATTCCAAAAGGACATGCAGTGGCCAGCAGGTGGGGTCAGTCGGGCCCACCTAGCATCACGCAGCCAGCCGCCTGCCACAACAACATGGTTATAATTATAAAAGAACTGATCTCTGCATTATGATATCAAAATATAATTAAGATGAAAACATCTATTATTTGACTAATAAAGTAAAAGCTTTATACTTTTAGTGTATAATGTAGAAAGACCTTACTTTTCCTTATATAGTAACCCATCTATATAGGTATGCCTTAAATCACGCTATTTCTGTTATAAGAGTTCTAGAGTCCATCCCTTTTGGGCTCTGTATCTCTTTGAGAACTAGGAATCAATTTATAGTTTGATTTCTTCTATTTCATTCCTACTCAATTTCTGATTTGGTGTTTTCTAAATTAAAAGAACATTATGCTGTCTTCAATTTAAACTTTTGAGTGTAATCAGGAATTGTTGTTGGACTGAATAGTCTTCAAAAGTTTTAGATACATTTCTGACTTTAGAAACCTGGGATAGGAATCCCTTTCCATATGCATATACACAATTTTTTGAGCCTCTTCAAAGCACGTTTGAGTGGGTTCTTGAATATTCCTGATAATAGTTTCTCTTGTAGAGCTGTCGATGTTAATCTGAAAAGTGAAATTATATGTAGAATATCAGTAGGCATGACTGAAGATAAAAACATATAATGGAAAGAGTAATTTATTTTCCCTCCCCTTTTCAGTGGAATAGGGTAATTTTGTTTGCAGTTTCATAGGTATATAAAAAGACTTATGAGAGATAAACTCCCTGCTTTTTAAAGTAAACATTCACCTCGACATCCCAGAGGGAAAAACACGAGTTCCAAGATCAGGGTTATCTAAGAAACTATTGCTTACTTAGGAGGATACAAGGGGTTTGTTAATGGCAGTTTACAAACAAGGAAGTTTACCAGA
The DNA here is from genome assembly GCA_029593785.1 of Cabassous unicinctus. NCBI lineage: Eukaryota > Metazoa > Chordata > Mammalia > Cingulata > Chlamyphoridae > Cabassous > Cabassous unicinctus. The sequence goes on from JAQZBX010001386.1 coordinate 18,278, forward strand.
TGGTGGACTCTTTTAAGGAAAGAGAATTTGGTGCTATTTTAAAATTTGTCCTCCTTAATAGTCATGAATGTTCATTTAAGTGAATATGCCCTGAAATGGGAAGAAATTGAGAAGTGGGGAAATAGAGGAGAGAAATGGTTATTTTAGTAAACAAGAATTTCCCAGGCAGTAGTTTTTGGGGGACAAGTCAATAATGTAGGACTGTCCTGAGTGATAGGTAATTTTATATATCATCCTCTATCCTATTCCCTTAACAAGAATTTTCATTCTTCATTCTCTCTCCACCAGCAAGACTCTCAGTGCATCTGTTTCTCTGTTGACTGTTTCTTATGGGCACATGGAAATGCATGGCAGTATTACTATTGTAAATGTCTGCTGGGCTTGTTAGCATTAAATGACTGTGACCAATGAGCTATGGTGTGGTGAAGTGGACTTTACTCAACACCACTGAGAGTGTCAACATGCCTATTTATGGTGTCTGTAGTTCCTTCTGGCAAGGTCAATTCTTTTCTCAAGGACAAATTCTTTTTTTTTTTTTTTTTTCCCTTAACCTTTCTTGGGTTTAAGATATTTGGAAGATGCTTTGTAGTTAGACAGGCCTTTTTTGAATCCTAACTATCATTTAAATGCTATGTGACACTGGGCGAATTAGTTAACTTCTCAGATTCTCGGGCCTCTGATCTATAAAATAAGGTTAACAACATTGATTCTATGGTACTACAGGAGATGATGGATGTAAAATGCTTGGCACATAACAGGTGCTTGATAGATGTTAGTGCACCCCACCCCCCCAAGGATGTACTGATTCTCATTTGTTGTCATTGTATTGAGTTACCTCTCTAGGGGACTGTGGCTGGATGTAGATCTTATAAAGCTTCTTTGCATTAGAAATTCGGCTCCACCGTGAGGCAATTTTCTTATAGGTTTCACACGCCATCCAGAATTTAATATTCTCATCACTGTGCTCCATTTTTAAGTATGCTGCATAGACTACAGGGCCATCTAAAAGTAGTGGAGAAATCAATTTATATTTATGGGTTAAAATTGTAAAAAAAAAACCAACCTGAGCAATATTTAATGCAGTTTAAATCAAAAGTCTGAATCAAAGCTTCTAAATTATATAACAAGTGACTATTATATAATAATATTATATGTAACACGCTTTGGTCTAGCCATCAGAAGCATGTTTTAATAATACCCATTAGTGGTGAGGTCATCCCTTTATTACAAGCTATTTAGAACCAAATGCCTACCGGGATGGATGGCCTGAGACAGAAGAAGTCACAAGGAGCCAGAAGCAAGATTTAGGCCAGATGGGTTGATGGAGCTCTGATCATGAAGCTGACATAAAAAAAATCTAAGACCTCTGTCAAACTGAAGGGTAAGAGCATGGTTAAGAATTTGAACAGGCAGGTCAAGGTTGGAAGTAAAATATCCAAGCCAAGTAGGAGTGATAAGTTGATCAGGTTGTACATCCTGAAAGGTTTCTCAATATCCAATCAGGGCAGGAGAACATGGATAAATGAAAAATTCAACTTTATATTCATGGTTTATGATTTAAAACAGAAATAAGGGAGTGGACAAAGAATGGAATTTAAGGTGGATATTGGAAACTATCTCAGAATAACAGGACAGTGGCTATGTGCAGCACAACCAGAAGTGATACTTGGTGCCAGATATGGTTATCTTCAGCTCTGGTCTTAAACTGCTTTTCTGGGGGAGATAAGGGTGAACCTGTGATAGCAGCTTTTCCAACTGAGGCACTTTTGTAGGTGCTAGTGTTGTGAGGACAAGGGTTAGGTATGCTCTCATAAATAGAGCTCATTAACCAGAAGCTTGCAAAGAACTAAATATTATCAAGGTTCAAGATGAGCACTTGGAAATATTAAACTTCCTTTGGTCACTGGGAAGTCTCTTGGCATATCTGAGACACTGGATTGCTAAAAGATGAAACAGCAATGTAACATTCTATTCGTGTGAATGCAAAAGTGTGTAACACACTGAATTTGTAGCCACTTAGAGAGTGATTGTTAAAGAGTTTTGGTATATAATATCTTGGTCAGTATCATTATCTGTTATTATTAGAAATAATAATAACCATCTAAAATGGAAATGGTAAGCAAAAGCATGTTTTTCTGAATCTTCACATAAAAGATTATATTGCATTTCCCTGAAGTAAAAAGCCAGGCTCCTCGACTCCTTGACTTTCATCAGCTCTGCCACCGGTGATGCAGGAATGAAAGAAAACAACTAAGGTATTTTGTACTCAAGAAAAATAAAACAAAGGCAAGAGCCATCAAAGGAGGCATTAGGGTCGGGAAAGACTCGCAATCTACAAGGAATATGACATCCCGCTAATACAAAAAATTAGAGCAAGGCCTACTATTATTGTGTGAGCAAATGATGTTGGGTGGGAGATGGTTTAACGGGAACATCTGATGGGAGGATTAGATGGGAGGTGGAGGATGTAGAGAAATGTAAATTAGGAAATGCTGTGGACTAGCTATGTTCCTGCCCAATGGAGGAATACAGATTTCAATTTAAAGATTTATTTTTACCACTAAATAATTTTAATATGTGCAAGGCTTCATCATAGGCACAGAAAGCTGGGGGCAGAGTACACAGATGGAGCGATTGGTGCTCCTGTTTGAGAAATAGCTGAACGGGTAGGGAAACTAAAACAACAAACAAATTAAAACAAAAATCCATTTCTGGTTTAACAAGTAAAGCTGGCAGCTAACATTCTGCAGTGTGTATTGAAAGAAACAGAGTTATGTAACAAGGGTAATTAATGTAGTTTGTACTTAGAGGAAGTCTGACTACATGCTTTAGAAGGAAAAGAGGATAAGGACTCTGAAATAAAGAAATAAGCTATGGCAAAGGAAAAGAATAAGGTACCAGAAAAAATCTAAAGATCCTGGAAAAAGAGTCAGCCATAACAGGCTAATCATTTTCACTAGCTTCTTGGGTGGTTGAATGGATGGATAGGTGGGGGTAGGGAGATGATGGAAACCAGGATTAGATTCCAAGGTATATTATTCAGAATAGGCATTCATATTTATGTTTAGCTCAATTGCATAGTAAAAAGTTTATATATTACCATTTCAAATGGTGGTACAATAATGTCAGCATGCTCACATCCTCTGCTAAAGAAGCCACCCATTCATTGCAATATACATTTATATATAGATCTTTTTTAAACAGATGAATTTTATTGCATCTCTAAGATATCAAAAATAGATCTGGCATATTGTTGTTTCCATTGCTGCACAACTCTTAGATCTTCTTCATCAGCCTGCTGAACTATTTCTTTTTCGGAGATGTAGATACCATCCAAATTTTTTCTTACACCCTTGTTTTGTTTTTTAACTGTTGTGGCTTACTGAATCAAAGCCGCTGAATTTGATACAAGTTCAATGTCATTTCCTTCAAGAAACACATCTTTCTGGACTTGAGATACTGAAGACCCACTCTCTAGAATAACAATGTTGATGGGGAAGTGAGCATACACAGACCTCATCTTGTAACAGAAGTCCGGTGTAATCCCCATGATAATGTTCTTACTTGAGGACGGTGAGAACTGTAGCCAGTGCCTTTCTATTTCCCCACCATTTGTCAACCTGAAGCCTCTTCTTTTTCTTTCCAAGGAGACTGAGTTCTACACTGAGGTGACTGAAATCCCTCCACAGGGTTCCTCTGGGCCCTTCACAATAACTGTGCATCCTTTCAGCGTGATGTCGACATTTTCTGGAGTGTCAACAGTCTGGTTGCTGAGAATGGTATTCATTCTTGCAGTAGATGTCACAAAGACTTACATAGATTCTTGATGTGGTAGACCGTAGTATTGTTCTCAGATTTTCCCTGTAGGAAAATTATACTTCCATACCCTATTGACTCTGCCTTGGCCACTGGACTTCCTTTAACCAATGAAATACATGCAAAGGTGCCATATGCAGGTCCAAGCAGAAGGTTTAGAACCACCCTGTGGTTCTGCTATTGTTTTCCACTCAAGCCTCCACCCCCCTTTCATGAGAATGGCACCATTCAGCTGCTTCTTTAGCCCAAAGGCCAGAATGAAGACACGAGGAACAGAGCTGGAGCTGAGTCCAGTTAGGTAACATGAGAGAAAAATGAAACTATCTTATTGTTAACCACTGAGATTTTTTTTTTTAACTATTTCTTTTTTTTAGATTTATTTTATTTACTTTTTTATCATTATTCATCCCTCCCTTCCCCCAAATAGTTCACTTGTCTGTCTGTTCAAGCACAGGACAGAACCCAGGACCTCCCATGTGGTAGGCGGGCACCCAAGGGGTTGAGCCACATCTGCTTCCCAACCACTGAGATTTTAATGTCATTTGTTATTACATCATAACCTGGCAAAAGCTAACCTGGACTACTTGAACCTGACTGATATTTAAGATTGATTCTGGTGTGTTGAGTGAGGAAACTCAGGTGATTGGTACCTTTTACAAAATTCTGTCTACATAAAGCTAATTCCTGTTTGAATATGCTGAAAGTTACCGTGGCAAACGCTGAAAATGCTTTTGTATAAGTGTTTCAGGAATTTTAGTAATTATTAAAGCCAGAAGTGAATTGCTCAGTTTAAAATTTCTATTGATTCATACAATGAGTGAATTATAATGTGGAAAAACCTTTTCCAAATCAGGCAATGCAGCCCATTCTGAAGTTTTAATGATACTTGTTTCTGAGCATTATGATCAAGAGAGCGTGATTCTGCTTGAGCAGAGTGAATAAGAGATAAGCAACAGAATTACTCATTTAAACTGAGTAGATGGAAAAAGAGGTTAAATTGAGAGGTTTATGTCATACATAGCATATACCTTTCCTTGAAGAATGAGAATGGTGCCTTTTGGGGGGCTCTCTAGCTTATTCTTTTAAAACTAGTCACTGAAATTAGCATTTCCATGACACACAAAATGACACACACCAGTACTTCTTGATGCAGAACTGAAACATTGGCTTTTTCTTGGCTGAGTCAGAATAGTCGCCCATCTCTTCCAGGATTAGATTTTCTGCAAGGCAGCAAGGCTCATAGTACATTAAATTCTTAAGGTGAGCTATGTTTCAGTCTTCCCTCAGAAATGTGGATAAACCAATTTGAAATCCATTTTATTTTCAATCTGAACCACTGGGGATAATGAATTCCATAATTCTACCAGCCTTTGTGTGAGGTTTTGTAGTGAATTTTCTGCTTTATTAAAATTCTCTGGTTTGGCTCTTTTCTGATTTTTCCCCTAACTTCTCTTTACTGTATTATACAAAAGTAACTTAAAATACTGCTGGATAGTTTTAAATACAAAACTTCTAATAAAAATAACCATTGTTAACTTCTTGATATATTTTCTTTTATTTTTCAATCTTTCATTTATGTAGAACTGCCTAGCAAGCTAGCATTCATTGATCTACACAAGCACATATATGCACAGAAAAATTACCTTATTGATATTTTACTGTGGAAGCAATATTGTAGCTCTTTTTCATACTTCATATTGTTCAGCAAACACTTTCTCCTTTTTACTTTTAATTGTTATATAACAGCCCATTGCAGGGCAACACCATAATATATTTAGCCACCTACTATTATTGAACATTTAGATTGTTTTCCCTTTTTTGTTAATTATTCTACCTTGAACATTTTTCTGTACAAGTTGTATAAATTTTTGATTCTCCTATTATTTTCTTAGAAGTGATGCGAAGGACTGGGATTACTGGATTGAAGATGTAATATTTTTTGAGGCTCTCGATCTATATTGTAAAATTACTTTCAGAAAGATTTAATGACTTTTCACTACCACCAGCAGTATAGAAGTGTCTACTCACTCTACCATTTCCAATCTAATGGGGTGAAACCAGTGACTTATACTTCTTTACATTTACATTTAAAAAATACTAACATTTAAACATTTTTCCTTTGTTCTTTACCCTTTCTATTTTTTCTGTGAATTTCAAATTTTTTTTTGTCCATTTTTTTCAGTGTAGTGTTTTCTTGAATTTTTCAGATCTCTATGTTTGAAATACATTACTCTTTGGCATATTTACTGCATATCTTCTATTTATCTTTCAAATATTATTTTGGTTTATGAAGTATATTTATAAACTATTTAATCTGAAAATGTCTCAGTTCATCTCTCTGAATCTATTTTCAATATTTTCTGCAATTGTATTAGAAAAATATCTCTAAAACACAATCTGGCCATGACCCTCCTCTATTTATAACTTTCACCATTTTCTGATTACCCAAATGACAGCCAGACCTCTTGGCTTTCTACTGTTCTATCATACACTCTTGTCAATCCTGGACACACAGTCTTTGTTCCAGTATGTTATTCCTGGCCAAGCAGTGTGTGGCACCCAAGCTGTTGATATGCTCTTCCTTCTGAGTGGCAGGCTTTAAACCCTGATCTTCAAGACAGCTTTGGCATCTTGATTTCTTAAGAAATTTCTCTGAAACCCTCAGTTTAGATAAGTGCTTCCTGTCTCTTTACAAATAGCACCTAGCACACACCAATTTTATTTATCGCTCTATCTCTATACCCCACTGTTATATTTATTAGTTTAATTCTATTACTTTCCCACTTGACTGTGAATGCTCTGAGGATTAGGAATGCAGCTTATTCATCTTCACATGTCTAGTGACTACACACTGCCTGATACTGGTACTGAATAGATAAATGTTTTCAATCAAGACTTTTGTATTCTCATGCTCCCACATTTTAAAGTGACTTCCCATAGTGTTGAAAAGTAAAGAAGCAGGCTCTATTCGGCATCCAGGATGTACTGAAAACCAGAAGATTATGCCCAGAGTGCTGTCACTGCTTGGTTTTCTGAGAGGAAGACAAGAGATGCACTAGCTGAACAGAGCTGTTGATAAAAGGCCAGGTTTTTTTGTTTGTGATTTTTGTTTCTGGAAAGGTCAAGAAGTGCACGAGAGGTAAGCAAAGACAAAAAATGCTAGATGGAAAAGGCTGAGACAAGGCAGTGTAGGTAATATAGGGTTGATGAAAGGAACCATGGCAACAACAGTAGTTGGCGGAGATAAGAAGAAATGATGGTGTAGAAGCTGTCAGGCCACCGTGAGCAGAGTAGAATCTTTGCCTCTGGGATCAGGATGCACACAAGGGGTCAGCAAAATCCATCAGTAACTTCTAATATCCACGTAGTGCCCTAATGAAGATGAAGATGCACTGACCAGCATTAGATTGTTCATTTCATTGCCTTTATTCAGTGCTTTCCGTTGTCTTCAGGAGTGTGGTATTCCCATGTTATGCAACCCAGCATCTCCAAGGCTGTCTGCAGAGTTGATTGTGATAATTTTAAAAAGCAAGAAATTATATAGTATGTCCAAGGATGATTTCATCCAAAATGAAAACATTGATGCAAAGCCTGTCTGATTCAGAACACCTGTCTACCAAGAATGACTCAACTATATGTCAACTATATGTCTGTGTCTGTACTGGAGCATTCTGAGCCTGAAGCTGTGCTTCTCACTTGGAATCATCACTACAAATTTTAAATGGGCATCCGAAGCCGAGTCATTGTACTATCCTTCCCTGATATTATGGCTCTCCAAATCTCCAGCAGGCTCTCTCCTCAGCTTTCTGCCAATGATCTTGCCTCATGTTTCATTCAGAACACAGACTTAAATGGACGGAGATTTCTTCATCTTCCCACCACCAAATCAGCCAACATATCTGTATCTGCCCTCTCTAAATTCCTTCTTGATTGGAGTGGAGAAAGTTCCATTTTGGGCTGGCCAAACAATTCTTTTCTGGCTCCCAACTAGTTTTACTTTCTTCCTTGCTTTGCATTTCCCCACTGCTTTTACAATTATCCTGACTCTCTTTCTGTGTCATCAGTTTCTTTCTCTCTAATGGTTCGTTGCCATCATCATAGAAACATGTTGTTGCATTTCCCATTTAAAAACAATAACAACTATTGACCTCATGCCTCCTTCCAGCTATTGTGTTTTTCTCTGCTGACCTTCACAGCAAAACTTATGACAATAATTTCCCATATGATCGGTTTTACTTTCTCTTGTCCCATCCATCTCTACCATGCTCCTGACACTGCTCTTGTCAAGGCACCACTGACTTCCATATTGCCCTATCCATTTGTCATTGTTCTTTCCTCATCTTACCTGGATTCTCAGCAACATTTGACCCAGTTCACTGCTCCCTTCTTGAAACATTCTCTTCCTTAGCGTCCATGATATTATACTGTGCAGTCATCCGTAACTCACTGGATGCTCCTTTTCAGTCTCCTTTGCTGAATCCTCTTCTTCTGGACTTGGAAATATTAGGGTGCACCTGGACTCCATCTCTGGGTCTCAGCTTTTATCTATCCGAACTCTCCCTCTAAGTGGTCTCATAGCCCTGTGTTTTTAACATTTATATCCTAATTATTCCAAGCCCTGGCTTCCCCAATTGGTTCCAGTCTCACCTGGTTTACTGCAATAGCCTTCCACCTGGTCTGTCCTCCTACTCTTCACAAAAGAAACAGAGGGATTTTTTCAAAAACACAGTAAATCTTGCTACTATGCAGTTTAAGGTCCTTTTTGTAACCTGCAGGGCCCTGTGTTCCTGTCCTATTGGACTTTTCAGTTATTTGAAGACACTAACCTCTCTCTTATCCTTTTGAAATTCCTTTCTCTCCGCCTCAGCTGCTCTGTCCCCAGACCTCAGTATGGCCGGCTGCCTTTCATAATTCTGCTCTTAGCTTGAATTTTACCCCCTCTGACAGTTCTCTAACCATTCAATTTGCACTCTTGCACCTGTCTCTCTTTACCATATCACCCAGTTTTACTTTCTTTAAAGCACTTGCTGCTTTCTGGAATTATTCATTAATTTATTTGCTTTCTCCTTCCTCTAGAGGGAGCATACGAGCACAGGGACCTCATTCACCCCCCAGGCTTCAAACATCTACAGGCATGTGGTAGGGTTGATGGAATTAGCTAATGACGTTAACCAGTTGTGGTTTTACTGAACTTCTCTTTATTTATATTAAGCATCTTTACTCAAATATCAGTGGACCTCCCCTATCCTCATAATTTGAGATTTGGTCAATAAACCGATGTATGAGCCTTCTGCATTTTTTCCTGGCATTATAGATTTTTATTATTTCTCAGTCTTGACCTTTCCAGTTTGAAAAGTCCTGGGCTTTTAGATTATTGGTGGCCCCTTTGTCATTTCAAATATACTTCTTTCTATCTTTCCTATTTCTAACTCTATCTCCATATAAGGTTAGCCCACAAAATACCCACAGTTTTTGTTTCCAATATTCATCTTGTGGACGCCAAATACTTTGATGATTTTTGGAGGATGCAGTGTCATGTTTGGTGTCTACATCATTCAGTGAAAATTTTTTGGTTATTTTCAAATATTTTTATGAGGAGATAATTAATAGCTCAGACAAATTTTCCTGGAACATTTAAAAACATATTGCTTTTTTTTGTTCATTTGAAAATAATTTAAAAACCTGCCCTGAGTTTCTTTCCTAAAAATTTCGATGTTTGGAAACTTGGAGACCTTTCCATCAACTGTAGACTTGGAAATCTTGCTGTGCACTTTCTGCTTAATACATTGTGGAGATTTTAAAATGAGACTGGCTTTCACACCAAATTGTGGGGAGTTCTGAACACATTTCTTCGTTGAAATAAGCACCTGTAGCCATTGGCCAATTTAATGTAATTAGGAATTCCAAAAATATATTTGGATCATGCTTGTAAACTGATCTGTTAATCTGGGCATGATTAGGTTATGATTAGGGTGTTGAGCCCCACCCCTTGGTGGGTGGGGAATCAAATATAAAAGGCATGGCAAGAACAGAGTTGAAGTTTTTGAGAAGCAGTTTTGATGTTGGAGAAAAGGCCCCAGGAGAAGAGAAGTGAGCCGTTCGCCTGATAGTCTACAGCTGACCTTGTGGAGGAACCAGAAGAGCTAAGCCCAGAGAGAAATGCAGCCCCAGGAAGAGAGGAAACCAAGAAGCCTGAACCCTGGCAAACGTCGGCAGCTGTCCTGCTCCAAGAAGTGGCAATGAACTTGGTGAGAAGAAACTTAACGCTCTATGGCCTGGTATCTGTGGACTTCTACCCCAAATAAATACCTTTTGTAAAGACCATCCCGTTTTTGGTATTTCACATTAGCACCCCTTTGGCTGACTAATACAGCACCCATTTATCTTTAGCATGTTTACTGTTTCTAAAATGATTTCTTATCAATTGAAATAATACTACCAGTCAGCCTCTTATACAACCTTCAGTGAAATTTTTGTCAAAGCCAATTATTTTTCAAAGTTATGTGTTTGTCTTGCCTTGCTTTTGGAATTTCATTCAGGGTATTACTAGCAGATACTTTGATCACTATTTTTTTACTTTACTCCAATGTTACATACACGGCAAGCATCCCGTTTTCTTCTTGGGCATTTTCGGTTTTTGAAAAATCTTTTTTTTTCTGTGTTATTTTATGTGTCACATGGCCACATGGATTTTTTTCCAAGCATATTTTCTGGTACCAAATTAAAGTCTTAATAAATATTTATTGAATGAATGTTGAAC
>JAQZBX010001386.1:28953-84000 GCA_029593785.1 Cabassous unicinctus
CCCCCCCCCCCCGTTGGTAGGTTTTATTTCTTCAACATTGTCCCTTGTATACCATTCTATGTCAGAATATGTAAAGTTGCCCCATCCTTTTTACCAACTATATAATATTCCATTTACCAGCATATTGCAATATATTTAACCACTCTCCTATCAATGCCTATTTAGGTGATTTACAATCTGTGATATTGAAAACAATGTTTCAAAGAATAATTTGTATGAATGCAATTTTGCATGTACGTGATCTATCGCTATGACAAATTCCTTAGAATTTGAGTGTCTCTTAATACTGCATGATCTCTTTCTTTGCAAAAGTTGAAAGACCAGGTTTGTATCTTCAGTGCAGATCTCTTGCCTGAGCAGCAACCCACTGATCAACTATTTACTTAAAATATCTTCATGGCTAAATCAAACCCATTATGTCATAACCTGACTCCCAGTCTTTCTCTTCATATAAATGGCACCTCCATTCACTCACAATGGAATGTTATTCAGCCATAAATAGGAATAAAGTTCCGACACATGCTACAATATGGATGAACCTTGAGGTTGTCAAACCGACACAAAAAAACAAATATTGTATAATTGTATGATCTCGCTTACATGAAATACCTAGAAGAAGCAAACTTCATGGAGACAGATAACAGATTACAGGTTACCAGTGTCCATGGTGGTGTGTGTGTGTGTGTGTGTGAAGAGAAGGTTACTGTCTAATGGGTGTAGAGGTTCTGTTTGAAGTGATGAAAAAGTTGAGAAAACTGATGTTAGTGATGGTAACACAATACTCTGAATAGAATTATGCCACTGAATTATACATTTGAAAGTGGTGAAAATGAGAAATTTTGAGCTGTATATATGGTACGACAATAAAAAGAAAAAAGGAAAAAAAAGATTGAAGTGAAAAACAGTACTATCTCCCACGCCAGTTTTTTACCTTTCTTCCCAAGAGAACCTAGTTAACGGTTTCTTGAGCATCCTTAGAGAGAAATTTTAGACACAAACAGGTCTCTGAGTTTGGGTCATTTCCCTTTCGTAAATGGTATACATGCTACACATAGATAACTCTTCAGGAGACTTACTCTCTAAGTAGTTGTTGAGCTAGCATACATTCTCTCCACCCTTATTGCAATTGTTGAAGAGTATAGGTCTATTACTTTGTAGAATGTCACTCAATTTTGCTTATCTGCTGTTTCCTTATTTAAATTAAATATATGTACTTTTAACAGGAATACCACAAAAAGAATATTGTGTCCTTTTTAGAAACTCAATCAGGAGGCACATCATGCCAGTCTGTGTTACTGTTGGTAACGTGGTATCAAGCACTTGGTTAAGTCAGAGTCTGACAAATTTCTCCAATGAAAATTCACCAATTTCCCGTTTGCAATTAATAAGTAATCTGTGGGAGATTCTTTGAGACAATATATATCTTGTGCTTCATAAAAATTCACTTTAAGGTTTTTACATACACTAATGATTTTTGCCTGAATCAATTGTTACTCTGATGATTGCAAAATGATATGTATTAGTTTCATTTTCACTCTCCTCCAGCTCTGCTGAACTCTAGAGCCAGGCTGGGTCAGTAATGCTGTGGAATGCCTCTTGGACTTGTCTCTGCCTCCTGAAATCTTGCTTACCATTTCCAGGATGCTCAACCTGTAGTCTCAGAGGAAGTGTGCAGACCTAGGAAGTGTGAGTGGGAAAGAGTTGGGGCCCAGGATGATAAATAATATCAGTTACACTAAACTTGTTTCTCTGCCCCTCATTCTGGTTCAACAGAAATAAAACAGTTGCTTAACTAACATCTGAATTTTGCCATGGCTCTGTTCTCAAATTGATGGATTTCTTGGATCCCTCCCCATGTGGGTTTCTGAACTACATGTTCTTAGAAACAGTCTTTTAATCTATGTAAAAATAGACAACTCCATATCTTAGTTCCAGGAAGCATTTTACTAGTGTCCTTGTTTAATATAAACACACTTTTATTCTCGGGTGTGTTTAATGTTCGTATTCTTAGTTTCAACATTGTAGTTGGATGGGCCATAGAATGATTTGTTTTTATCACCCTTTTATTATGTGATTGTTGAATCTTTGCATAAATTTCATAGAAATTCCATTTCTGGCAGGAGTCTTACCCTCCTTTTGCTTGCTTTTATAAAGAGCAGTATATTGTTTTCTTGTCCCTATCTTTTCTGTAGGCTGTGATTATTCTCATGACATTAGATCTCTAAAAGCTATTTGTAGATAGGCTTCCATTAGAGATCCTTGCCAAGTAATTAACTTTATTCATTTTGTATAAGAGGTCTCCAGGACTGACGCAGAAATTCATATAATATGCTCTTTCCTTACTAATATTTGTCTTGTATTTATTCATTGAGCATTTAGTGCATGTATATTAAGTACAAGGAAGGTTTTTAGTCTCTCAAGGGGATGAAAGGTGAATGAGAAGTAATTTGACCTCTTAGGGAATTTACAATCTAATGAATGTATATGTGGCTGTGGAAAAAACCCCACACACAAAATAACTGTAATTATAAAGGAAGAGTAAAAAATGATACAACAAAATAGAAGAGGGAGGAAAAACTACTTCCAAGAAGTTTCATGGAAAAACTGGGATTTGAATTTTGCTTCCTAGAATGGGTAGGATTTTGACAGGCAGAGTAGGTAGAGGAAATGGAGAGGTCCTTGAACAAGAGCCTAGAGCAGTAGAGTAGAAAATAGATCAATAGCCACACTGGTGGAAAGGTGTGGTATGTGAAGGGGAGCAGTTGGGAATACACTTTAAAAAGTATATTGGTAAAAAAAAAAAAAAACATATTGGGGCTAGGGTATAGAGAGTTCTGAATGCCAAGTTAGATATTTTGGATTATTTGGTAGATAATGGAGAAAAATAAATGATATTCAGAGACATGTACTTTACCACTAATAAAAATAACTACAAATTATTTTGTGCCTACTTGTATCAGGCATTGGGTTAGGTGTTTTATATTTAAGCTGTACAACAATACCGAAATGAAGGCGGTATTATTCCCATTTTATAGATGAAGAATATGAAGCTATAAGAGGGAGATTACTCTGGCAATGTTGCAAAGGATGGATGACAGAGGATTAGGACTGAAACCCAAACTATGAGCAGAAAGTCAATATGGCAGACTGAAGATACACTTTTGCCTTGTTCTCCCATTCCTCTGTCCTAGAATTGAGCAAAATTATATTTTTAAAAATTCAAAATCATGCTGGTAAATTGCATCAAAAACTGTAAGGAATCTCTGAAAAGTGCAGGCAGTGGCATTTGGATCAAGGAAAAAACTATAGCCCCAAATGCCCACCAGAAAGGCTGATTACAGAAGTTGGAGGGCCAGTCAGTGACTCAAGCCTGGCTATAGTTCCCACCAGTAGGGGCCGTGAAGCAACTATCAGAATGACTGATTAAGGTATTTCAGAAGGAGTAGCCAGAGTTCAGTACCTCCTGCCCTTGCCCCCTGAGCCAGGCAGTAACAACTGTCTCTACATCAAAGAGACAGCAGTGACTATAGGCCCTTGAATTAGGGCAGGCAGGTAGTCCAGGAGTATGGCAATCCCCTGAAGGAATGAAGGAGCCCATCCAGAATAACTGCTGACACACCCCACTCATATACACATCTACGCTGCCCAGCCAACTTCCCTCCAACAGTCATAGGCTGTAAATAAACATTTACAGAGAGTTTAACAGAGGATCTCAAATAAAAAGTTGTATGGCCAAAAATTATGAAATATTCATGGCAAACCAATTTCATACAAAAAAAGGGGACCAAACTCAGCAGAGGAATTTTCTTTGAGTGTCCAGTACATTCTTTTTCATATCTGTTTGTAGTTTTCATTTTCTACTTTTTGTTTTACATACATATGGGCATGCTAAACTGTAAATTCTAAGGTGTATTAAAGTAATAATTACAACTCAGTGAGAGGCAATTGTAAAATAGGCACAATCTTCCATTTTTTCCCCCCAAAACCTAACTCACTGCTCACATGGATGCACAACCTTCTTCATAATTCTTGCATTGGATCTGTGATTTTAGCTCCTTCATCACCATTACTATTGTCTTTCCTTTATGCCATATGCATGTTAATACTTATATATATGCACTCATAGTTAGATCATTTAAATCAGACTCCAATAAAGTTAGAGACAAATTTTGAGGAGTTTGAGAATATTAAGATTCAAATTTATTATTACTTTTGAAGCATGAAAACAGCAAATTGTTATTTTTTTCTCACCCTAAATTTAGGAGGATATTGTAAGACAGTGGTTTTCAGTATGTGTTACGATTTAAGCATATTTTCCAAGGGATTTTACACATGTAGTTGTGAAGAATAAATATTCATAGTGAGTAATCTTGTTTTAATTAACACTAGAGGAAATAATAGTGCTTGACATGACAAACTATTTTCAGGTTTTCTTCATTTTTAACTATGGCAGCTATCATCTAAAAGGCTGTGAGAAGAGCAGCATACATTCATCATCTTGGACTCTCCTATCTTAAGAATGAAATTGGTTAGTAATACAAAGATGACATGCATGTAATACTCACATTTTGTAGCCATCAACTTTTCAAAAGACTGGGCCCATTGTAACACTTCCTCCAAAGTAAGGCTTTGAAAAGAAACGAAAGGTGATTGATAGCACTGACAATAACTTCAAGGTTTTGCAGAATTAAACAGAAATATACTATCCTGAAAATAATGCAAAAATATAATTACATTTCATTTGTGTGATGTTTAGGATGGAACTTGTTTCTTCCTGTGATCTTTTACATTTTATTTTACTTTCAAAATTTCTAAAAATATAAAAGTAGCATATGATCATTAAATGACATTTGGAAAATATGATAAAATAATTTTATTTTTAAAAAGACAAAGAACCATAATCCTATAATTTCCCCATTTCCACATTACCACCCTTAATACATTTATGTGTTTATTTTTAGTCTTTTTGTTATGTGTGTTTTTGTGTTCTTAACCAAGAAATAATCATACATGTGAGTGTATCCTTTATATATGTATAATCTCTTTCATAAGCATTTTTATATGCCGTTATATTTGTTTTAATAATCATTTATAGTGTTACAAATTATGATTATAAATTTATAATCATTTATATTTACGGTCATTGGTAGTGACTGTGGAGCAGTCTACAAAGTGGCATTCATAGTTTATATAATTATGCTCAATGATCATTTTGGTTATTTCTCACTATTAAAACCAAATGGATCAAAAAGGGAAAATATTAAATATAAATGAGCTTTTATGGCTAAGAGATTTCAAAGTGAGTACAGATGTCATTCCAGAGGTTACGCTTATGCACTTCTCAGCAGGATCTCATTGACTGCCACAGTAAACAGTGGGGCTCCTGAGGGCTCTAGAGACATCTAGACACTATAAGCAGGACAGACAAGCTCAGGAATTCGGCATTCTGTCAGGTGGCTTACTCTGGAATTTATGTTCCACAGTGTAACAGACTTAGACTCATTTATAGTTCCCCTACACATGGTTCTTCTGCCCCTTTTATTTGAACCTATAATTAGCACTATACCCATTAAACATATTTCCCAGAGATTTAAATCTTTGGTCCATGTGCCAGTTGAGTCTTGAATCTCAGCAGAGTTGCAACACCTATTCTCCAGTTCATTGAACTCACCCAGGACAACTAAAACAGAGATGATGATTAACAACACCCATCCCAAGGAACAGAGAGTGTCTGCAACTGCAAGCAAGATAGTTCCATCCATCTGCACCATGGGATCTAAACCCCCCTCTCAATTAGAAACAGAGTGGGCATCACCATTCCCAAATCCTCAAGATTGGGGATTGAACAATGGACTAAAATGGACTTATTATTATTCTATTATAGACATTGTTATTCTGGCAATGGAAGAACTTTCATCATTGATATAAAGGCAGTGACCACCAAAGGTTCTGAGGGGAGGGAGAGGAAAGAATAGGTGTAACATGGGGACATTTTGGGGACATTGGAATTGTCCTGCATGTCATTGCAATGACAGATACAGGCCATTATATATTTTGTCATAACCTACAAAATTGTGTGGGATAGAGTGTAAACTATAATGTTAACTATACTCTACAGTTAGTAGTAGTGCTTCAATATGTATTCTTTAATTTTAGCAAATGTACCACACTAATGAAGGTTGTTGTCAATATGGGAAAGTGTGAAAGGGGGAGGGGGTGGGGCATATGGGATTCCCTTATATTTTTTATGTAACATTTATGTAATCTGAAGCTTTTTAAAAAATTAAAATTAAAAATTAAAAACAGAACAAAACCCAAATGTTGCCCAGCTGTGATTAAGACTTGCTATACCCATATAGTTAGGATAATTCCTTAGGAGATTAGCCAAAGTGGAATCAAAAAGGGTCAAAATAATGCATTTTTTAAGGTTCTTGATTCAAGTTGCCAAATTGCTTTCAAAATAATGGTTAAGCCATTAGGTGCTGCTGCCACCAGCAAGGTATTTGCTCAGTTATCTATTGAGATCTTAGAGTTTATCCATAAAAATTTTTTTATATGCCCTCATTATATGGTTATTTTGCTGCTGTTATTTGCTTTAATGTTGTTGTTTTTTTTTTTAACATTTTGAGGGTTTTAATTTTTATTACTGTGAAAAACATGACAAGTTGCATTTGACCTAAGTAGTATAAACAATGCCATTTACCATTTAGAAAATATTTGTGAAAGATTGACTTTGAAGATTCTTTTCTGTGCATTTTGGTGGGTTTCATGGGGTCAATGGACAAGCGATGATGTATTCTCATATATAAATGATTTTATTTTTCTCTATCTTAAAACAAAATAGTGAATGTGTTTATTGCCATTCTGTTTGTGATACATTCTTAATTTTCCTATTTTTGGAAGCTGCATATAACAGACAGCTATAGATGCAAGCAAGTACTCTCCATTGGTTATACCTGTTATGGTTAGCCTAATCAGTGGTGTTAAAGGAACAGTCATGAGCATTAGCAGGTACTTAACACAATGAAGGAAGATTAGCTAAAGAGATAAAAAGTAATACAGAACATGGAAAAAGATTGAGAGTCCTGAAATGATCAAATATCTTTTGTTTTCAAAATATTCAGATGGGTCCTGCCAGTTTTAGATAAGCTGTTTGCATCAATACTGAGGCTTAACAGCATTCTGCTGTTTAGATGGCTTTCAAAAAACATTTCCATGAAATGATATCTGACTCATAGTCCTTTTCTCTTATTAGAACTTTAAAAACAGTAACCTAAAATGACCTTTTCAATCCAGCGAAAGGGAAAGTGCTAGGCAAGGTATATTGCATGCCTGTATGTTCCACCCAGTCCTAATACAAAGGAAAGAATAAAATATACAGCCTAAGTGAAGATGCCATAACTGTTTGTGTTACCTTAAAAATAGGAATTGGTAATCATTGGTAAGAGAATTCCTTTGCCTTTAGGACTTATGAGATTTATGGAGAGAGATCGTGATTGATCTAATCACCGTTGGAGGTAAAGTTGTGAACTATTTTTGGTTTAACTCCATTTTTGCTTGTAATTGTCTCTGAACATCTTACAACTTTCATGCTGTCCCATGGCTATCCAGATATATTTATCAGAATTATTCTAAGTATCTTTGTCCCCTCACCTACTCAGTTATCCTGATAAAAATTCTCCAGTTTTGTGTTCCCTCTTTTCTTAGGAACAGAGGGGAGCATGTTGAGACATCATGGTGGAATGAGGAATGAAGAGCGTTTGGAGTCTGACTGTGGTGGTTTCTAATCCCAGTGAGTGCTGTACTTTAAAGCTTTTGATGTTACTTAAAATCTCCACACCCCAGTTTTATTTTCTATAAAATGGGGATAATAATATCTATCTCATAAAGTTGTCATGAAAATTATATTAGGTAGTGAAAGTAGAGCATCTATCAAATGACTAATCTAACAGCCTGTCGTGAATGTGAATTCTCTTTCCTTGGCCTTCCCCTAACCTGAAGGCAGGTAGCCAGAAACGCATGCCCTGGTGGTGACACTCTGTGGAAAGTCATCAGAAGAGAAAGAAGCTGATCCCAATTGAGCCTATGTCTTCATCCTTGGACCCGGTTTTTCAGCTTAGGCTGGTCCCTTAAAATGCTGAACTTTGGGTCCTACTCTGCTCTGCCCACACTGCAACCTCTTCCTCCCCACCATATAGTAGCGTGTAAGCATTGTTGGTCATTTGGTACTACGGAGCAGAAGAATACATACATGCTAGTAGCTCCGGCCATAGGAGGTAGACCTGGCCAAAACCGAGGTCTTAACACATACCAGGCTATTTACTATTAATGTAAAAGGTTTCCTCACCCTAGGAGTTCCTTGAAGTGAGCAAATACAGTCAAATGGTTTATTACCTTTTTTAGGCATTACACTTTCCATTTTAATAGAGTCACTACTTCCTTTCAAATTTAGGTATGGCAGGGTGTTGAAGGGACTTGGAGGCATTTCATTACCCCTCCAATCTCACCTCCTCCATCTAGTGATGAATGCTTCTAGCATTTTATACATGGAAAGTTTGCACTGTGAAAATATCTCGCATCAAAGAACATCATTTTAACATAAAACATAAAGCTTTAAAAAATTTAATAATTTTTATTCACAATAAACGCTCTAAAAACATTTAACTTGCTGTTCTCAGAAGTAATCCATGAATAATGAAAACTGTAAGATAATGCATGAAAAAGCCTAGTCTTAATAGTAAGAGTTCATGTGACCTGAATTTTAAAAAATAGTTCTATAATCTTACAGTAATACATGATTATGCTTCTGGTGGAATTACTTATATGTAAATAAAATTTTTACTTTTTGAACAAAGTATATGAAGATAGCAGTTGAATAAATATATACCTATTTATCATGTGATAAATATGCTTTACAATGACCATAGAATTTAAATGCTACTTACTTTGAAGGGGACCTCTTAGATTCATCTCTGCACATCTTACAAATCCAAGTCCATATGCTCATTTTTCTAAAGAAATAGAAGTATATAATTAGTATAATTTATTCATTTAAAATAATTATATGCTACAGTCCATTTTTAAAGAACAGGCAAAATTATAAATTGTAAAAAATAAAGATAAGTTCTTGAAGTTGATGGGTTACAATCACTGGTGGGAGCAGGGAAGAGAGAGGAGAATAAAATGACTCCTCTCTCATAAATGTTTAATGGAAATATAGGTGCTTAGAGTTCAAAGTGACTCACCTATACACCAAATCATGGCATTTAAAAAGATACAGATCTCTGAAAAAGATCTTTCCATTTGGGGCCCACTGACAATGACTTTACCAACCCCCGAGGCTTCCCTTTTTGGACAATTCTTATTTTTAGAAAGCCTTCTCAATCTATCGAGTAATAATTTGTCTCCTCATAATTTTCTGAATGTGTAAATAACCAAATAAAAAACAAGCCTCACTAAGGATGAATTCTGAGAGGGGTGTTGCTTACCTGGTTTTATCCATTCAGGACATTATAAATGTGATTCTAAAATTCAGGTAGGGCTTATTCAACCCAGGCACCTTTGCATAACAATTTGTATCATAGATGGTATTTGTATCATAGATGGTTTTCTCAGGACTTTGAGAAAACAGCTAAAAATATGTTAAGATTAATGACATACATGCTTTAAAGTGAGAGCTAGAAATAGTTTAGCAAACATATATACACTTGTATACAATGAATTATTAAGAATAAACAGTGAATTTTTATATCAATCTTTATCAATTCATTCAAACATCTGTTGAGACTTTGTTACCTGCTAAATTATGGCTGCTGGTAATCTACAAAGATCCTGTGTCTCTTCCCCCTGTCCTCAGGGACAAGTAATTAAAATACATTTGATGGAGACTTTGATGCAGAAAGCCTAGGGCCCTCTGAGCAAACGTAAGAGGTGAACTTAAGTGGACTTGGGGGTGTTTAGAGAAGGCCTCCCAGTAAAGTACTGTGTTCCCAGTAAAGTAACACATGAGGTGGAACCTAAGGAATATGCAAGAATGCACTAAGTGAATGAGAGACAGGTATCTTGTGCAAAGGTCAGGAGGCAAAAGGTCATGTCCTGGTTGAACAAATGAATCTTGAGTATGGCAGAGAGAGAGCTGAGAGAAAAGGCTGGAGAGTTAAACTTAGACTGATAATCATCTTCAAAAATGTTCATTGCAACATTGTTTATAAAGAAAAAATAGAAACAATATAAATTTCCATCAAGAGAAGAATGGATAAAGTGCTAAGCATTTATAATAGAATATAGCAATTAGAATGAATGACCTAGATCCAAAATGTATAAGCACTAATTAGCTGAAAAACATAATATGGAATAAAAATTAAGTTTAAGAATAAATTATATGTACATTATGACACTATTTATATAAAGTTTAAAAAAACAAAATACACTATAAACGTCATAGACTACTATTACTAAGACTAATAATAATAATGGAATTAAGCTCAGGCCAGATCACAAGAGGCGACTTTAAAGAGTTTATTTTTATCTTAAAGACAATGGGAAGCCACTCAAAGATTTCAAGTAAGGAAGTGAAATGATTGGATCTATGTTTTAGAAAGATAATGTAGAAATAGTTTGGAGACAGGCAAGTTCAGAGACAGTAGGAGAAGTTTGTCATAGTCTGGGCAAGAAAAAATGGTGACCTGGGTTTGAGTAGTAGCAATATAATTAAAGGGAAGAAGAGAAATATTGGAGGTATTAAGAGGTAGAAAGCAGAGGACTAAGTGATTGACTGGATATGGAAACTATAAGGAATCAATAAAAGAGAAGAGGAAATCCTAAGGGGTGACTGGTACATTTCTACCTTGTGCAGTGGTTGGTTGGTGTTGCCATTCACTGAGATTCAAATGCAGAAGGAAGAACAATTTTGTGGTAGAAGCTGAGTTTGATGTGCCTATAAAACAGCAAAGTAGAGATGACCAGTACATGGTAGTATATATTACCTAAATTTCATTTAAATCTTTGTCCAATATTAACTACTTGCCAGGTATTGTTCTATAGCAGGAAACAAGCTTTTCTGCTTTCCTAGATCTTACACTCTAATGAATGGAATATAACAATAAACAAGCAAACAAATAAATAAATGGGATAAAATCTAATGAATGAGAAATTCTAAGAAAATGAAATGAAACAAAGTGATGAAAATGAGAGGAGGGCTATTTACATTATGTCACCAAAGAAAACCTCCTTGAGGAGTTGACACCAGATGAAGACAATTTAAAGAGTTGGGAGAGGAGTGTTCCAGATAGAAGGGTCAGTAAATGTCAAGGCCTAGGGTCAGGAACAACTTTGGTTTGTTTGAGGAAAGTAAAGGATAGTGAAACTTAGTGAATAGGGCAAAAGTGGAAGGAAATAAAATGGTAAAGGTAGATACATTAGGCCTTACAGGCCATGGATTCATATTAATAGAAAATCATCAATGGTTTTATAAAAAGGAATGTTAGCATTTGAAATTGATTTTGGGGGTAGAATGAATTGTAGTGTGATAAGAGTGGAATCAGTGAGAGCAACTAGGAGGCAACTGCAGGAGTCCAAACGAGGGTCAATAGTGACTTGGATTAGGAGGTGGCAGTGGAGATGGAGGGAAAAGGACAGATTTGAGATATTTTGGAGGAGGAACTATCAGAACTTGCTGATGTATTAGATATGGAAGGTGTGAGAGGTGGAACAAGTTCAGGTGAGCTATTTGGACTCAAGGTAAAAGTGGATAGTTTTCATAGAACACATAAAAGAAGCCACAGGAGCAGATGAGATAGTCCATGAAGAGATCATGGACTGAGAAAAGCAGATGGTCCAAGATAGATGATTGAGGAATATGATCATTTAAGAGGTAGACTCTTCTTTCTCCCTCCCTCCCTTCCTCCCTTCCTCCCCTTCCTCCCCTTCCTTCCCTTTCTGTCTATCTTTCTGTCTTTCATGGTGAATGCTGATGACAGAATGATATAATAGAGAGAGAAAAATAGGCAGAACCATGCTCTTTGACCAATCTGCCTGCAAATCTCCAGAAGGCATTTTTCATAAAGACTACAATGTAAATGATAGGTCTGGGCTTGGGAAATGTTGGGAAAATCAATAGAATGAGAATCTTGAGAAAGGAGGGTTAGAATTCAGAACATTGGGCTTGGGACATTGGAGCAGTGAGAGTATAGGAAGAACTTAACGTTCCCTTGTAATTGAAAGGGGCAAGTAAATAAAGTTGCAGATTCAGGTACATATGCAGGTTTGGGATTTATGGGAGTGTGGTCTGATGGGCTTTATCAAGGAAATTAAATTTATCTACAGGGAATAACAAAATGGCTTACTTCATTAATAAGACTCTTGATTTCAAGTATAGAGTCAAATTAGTTTAAGCAAAAGGGAAAGTTTACCATAAGGATATGTTTTGTAGGGGGCTAGATTCTGGATGGTCTTAAATGCAAGGCTAAAGATAATGGCCTTTATTCTGTTGGAACTTGTAATTCATTGAGGTCTTTGAATAGCAGTGTGAAGAAAATGAAAATCTTGTCCTAGAAAGGAAATCTGACTTAAGATGATTAACACGAAAATGAATGAAGCTAAGAAATCTGTTACATTGATTGGCTGTCCAATCCTGTGTCTAACTGGACCCTGAACTACATAATGTAGTTTAAGTTTCCTCTGCTCTGTGATCACCTATAATATGCAGGTTATCAATAGCTCTCTGCTGAATCTTCTAAGCGGGAGGATGGAAAAGATCCTACCTCCTTCATATGTTTTCTCTGTCAGTATAACTGGTCAACTCTGTCTTTTACTGGCCTGTAACTTCTCTCCTACCCTCTACTATTAACAACAGTTCTTATATCTCATTGTCTCCCTGCTGATCTATTGGAGCTATGTGTACACATTTTCATATCCTTTTTTTTTTGGTGAATTCTGCAACTCAAATATATATACAGGTTATCATATTTGCTTTTAACTTTAATGGATTTGTTTGACAAAAGCAGAACAGTCTTAGTGTATGACACCTAATTGATGTCTGAAGCACAGTCAAAAGTAAAGTAATTTCCGGATGCAGTAGCGTTTAGGGGGTTCCCATAGCTCCTGAGATGTGACAGAGTATATTAAAATAGTTCTAAAGCCAAACTGACACGTGCTTGAGTGCAGGTCCTTATTAGCTGTGTGATCTTGGGCTTATTAACTAAACTCTCAGATTCCCAATTTCCTTTTCTCTAAAATGGAACTGTAAAGATTAAAAAAATGCATGTATACAGAACTTTCTGTTACATTTAATCTGATCTTCCTTTAGTGTCTTGCACTCTGTAATACAGGAAATATTTCCTAAACTCTTTTGTATGCAGAGGTTGCTCACATTCTGTTAACTGCATTCCTTCCTCTTTTAAAATTTCACCTCAGACTTCACAAGTTTCTCAGTTAACCTTATCCATTCTCCAACATATCAGCAAACTCCCTGCAAATCCTCCTCTTCATTTTGTTCCTTTCTTTCTATATTTGTATTGTTCACACATTATATTACTACCTGGGATCCCAGCTTTAGAATTAACTGGGTCTGATTCAGGGTTTCAGATACAACATTTGGGCATTGGTATAATACTGATGAGGTGGGACCACCAGGACATGCCTGAGTGCTAGAGGGGAAGGGGATGAGAGAACAGCCCAGCCAGAGGTTCCCCTTAGGTGCAATTATGTAGGATGTCCCCTCTACAAATTATGTAGGATACCAGAGGGAGAGAGGAGGCTGAGATCCAGCTCACACTCTCTTTGTCAAGCTGTGGCCCCCAAGGCGGCTTCATTCATGTAGAGGAAAGGATATTTTTTTTCTATTCCCAGCAATGACGATTTATAGATCAGTAGCAGCCCTGTGCTCAGCTAAGTGATTGATTCAGAGGGACATTCTCTGGTTCAAGCTTCTCATTAGTTGGGTGACACTCATTATATATAACATATATAATATGTATGTTATATATATTGTTATTTCTAATTTATCTACTCCTACTAGAATATATGTTCCCTGAAGGAAGCTGTTAAAATATTATTTGATAATCGTATATAAGTAGTTGTTTAGTATTCTAAGTCAAACATTCACAGGTTTGTTAAATTATGGAATACTTGTAGAATATGATTTCATGTAAGCATTAACAATTAAATTGCAGAGATATCTAGTGACAGAATTATGTACAAGAAGTATTATGCATAGAATAAATTGATCACAAAATAGTGTTGTTTTATGAAGTTGTGTGATTTACCAATCCCTTAAGAAATGGGGCTTTGTTGAATGCTGTCCCAGGGACTGGAGCTCTGCTCCTGTGCCATTGCCCAGTGCCTAGCACACTGCTGCCTGTGTTCTAAGACTTCTGGGACCGAATGTCCACCCATATGCCAGTGCTTCCCTCTCTTAGTTACTGCTGGATCACCAAGCACCACTACTTTGCTGGAAAATCGCACAACCCTATGTCCTCATAATGCCATCTACATTGAAGCAGAGAGATGAATTCACGACATTTAACCTAGCTTCTGGTAAAAAGATGAGATTGACCAACAACCTGGGCTTATTATACTCAGTGCTAAAATTATAGTAAAGGGATATATACAGTTTAAACATGAAGGATAAAGGATAAAGGAGATTAAATAATGAGGCAAAAAAAATATTTCAAATTTTGGTAGATGGAAAGCAGATGGAGCAATAGAAATTAAAATTCTCATACCTCTAAAATGAGAAGAGAAAAGGCAGTCTTTGGACTTTCATTTGATAAAATGAAGAAAACACAATTCACAGTCTGTGAACAAAGAATTTCCAAAATAACCAGAGCTTTAAAAAGATATATCTGCAGTTGTGCATCCAACAATATTTAACATTAAGTGATACATGTGGAATCTAAGTTTAATAATAAAATAGAGTGCCAGAGTGAAACCCTTTCACATTTTCGATTGAAAATTTTCAATAAATATTTTGGTAATTCCAACAAGGTTAAATTCTTAAAATATCTTAATTGGTAAACACAAGTTTAGTTTGTTTAGAGTTAAGTCCAACAAAGGATATTTTCTGTTAAATTGTACCCTTCAAATTAGAGCCCAAGTGGTTAATTGCTGGTAAAAATAAAAATCGACCTCAAATATTCTATAGAACTGCAATTGAATTTTGGTAAAAAGAGAGCTCCCAGTAAAAGAATGTCCTAAACTGATATAATGTAGAACTGGTTTAAATTGTGGAAAATCTCACCAAGCTTCAAATAAAAAATAATCATTTTTTTCTCATGTTGGTGTTATATGTGGAAACATTCCATTGGCCTAAAAATAAAATAATGGCAAGAACAAACAAACAAAAAAAGATTACTGTGTGCTTCCTGGAGAATGCATATTTGGCAAGAATTTCTACAAACACTCTGCCTTAAGTTTTAAGTGAATAATTTTTCCACTTCATAAATGCTGGATTACAGTTATCCCTATTTTTGATTTATTAGCTCCTAATCTAGAATTTTGCTATTTTGTGGATTGATATCATTAAAAACTCCTATGCTTTTTATTTGTATTTTTCCATTAATTTTCTTCAAATATTTTATGTTTAACTTAAGTTAACATTGCATGATAGTTTGCCTTTCCATTTTATTTTTCAATGTCCTCTTGGTAACATAAGTGTGCACCTTGGAGAGTGGATGTAGCTCAAGTGGTGGAACACCTGCTTCCCATGTACGAGGTCCTGGGTTCAATTCCCAGTACCTCCTAAAAAAAAATAAATATAAAAAAGATTACTGTGCACTTTCACAATCTAAAGTTTTTAGAACAAGTTTAGGTTTCCATACTGATTTTTGCCTCCAATGTTTTTTCCTGATAATTATTTGAAAGCAAGAATTCATTTCATGTAAAGAATATAATTCTGGCATGATTTATAAATGTATTAATGAGGAATTGTGTTAGATGGGTATTATGACAGAAATAGATTCAAGTTTCTTCTAGCATTTAATCTTTCTCAAAGCAATATGAAAATAAATGAGTTTTATTAAATCTAACCTTTCCACAGAATTATTTTATTATCCTGTTTGGTAATCAGTAAATTCTTTCTGTTTATACAGACTATTTCATTACAAATGTAACATATTGTATTTAAATGTGTTTATTTTATGAAGTAGTAAGTCACATAAAATTTAGAAAAACCTGGAGCAATTTATAATTTATAAATAGAAAGATTTTGTTTGCCATAGCACACAAAATTCTTGTCATTTAAAAAATTAAGTAATTTGTCTGTAGTTGTGCTTAGGTGTAACATGAAGGAATGAAGAGGTTCCAAAAACTTAATGTCAGTGCCTCAGATCAATCTTACAATCCATAACTGGAATCAGGATGGCCAATATAATGATGGAACTAATCATTTGGTAATGCACTACTTTTGAAACAAACAACTCTGGAATGTCTGATTTTACAATGTCTCTTTATCTCAACAAATACCCCCATCTACTTGTACAAAAACACAGAAAATGAAAGATCATACTCTACCCTAAAACTGTAATATTTCCTTTATTACTAAATTTAGAAGCTTCATTTTTACAATGGGTGGCTTTAAGTTTAATTTTAAGTATAAAAATCCTAGGCTAGACAAAGAAATATGTGTTTACTACTATTTTTTTCCTTAAAAGAGATACTGCTAATACTTTAAGCAGTCCTGCTGTTGAAAGCAGCATCCACGAATCATTTATATCAAGCCAACATTCTTATATTTATCTACTATTCTATAGAGACATATACTCACAAATATATCTCGTAGAGAAGTCCACCACACTAAATTTTATTTCTTCCTTGTAGTAATCCTTTTGAAATCAGGTTATGAAATTCCATGAAACATCCACCATTTTATTTTTCCTGGCGTAAAAGGATTTTACTGTCTCTATAATTACCTTCTATGGAACTCTGGCCTCTATATGAATGTTCTATTTTTACATACATATATCTATGCAAAAAGAGGATTTGTTGAATATGGAAAGTAGTGCTGTGGGACTTCAATGCATTGCTGATAAAGAGGCTTTATCTAACATTATTAGACCATCTGAAATGACCACATGATTGGAAGTGGTAGCTCTATGAAATCTTCAATGTAATAGTCAAACTTCCGTTCCCAACATAATTCAGTTTCTACTTTTAGAAAATGTACAGTCAGTCCTAAGAAAAATTCTTTTTTTTTTTTTTAAAGAAAGATCTAAGTACAAATAAGTAGGCAACACTGCAAAAACTTGCTATCAAATTATTGAGAACTTTGGGCTTCCTTTGGTTGACATAGAAATAGAGTATAAGTGCTCAGGAGTGAGCAGATCTCAAGCTTTTCAGAGAGACATGGTCTCTCAAAGTAAAGAACATTCCCAAGCTACACCAATGAAAGGATAACAATCTTGCTACCTACCCTGACCTGATACCTTTGGATTGAGCTGATCAACTATGTACCAAGGATTATAGTGCTCTGGCCCCATTAAATGAGGTTGACCTACCCTTTAATAGGAAAATAAAAATGCTTAGAAAGCTGCCACAGACACCTACTGTTTGCTTTGGAATTCCTCTAACACTGCCTTTCACCTACTCATTCTGTTACTTTTCACTACATGGCTTCTTTCTTTCTCAGCCCCTATTGGATCAGTACCTTGGTATGCAACTTTTATTCTTTAGGAAGGCAGTTATGTTTTGTTCAAGCAAGCTGACTTTGAAATTGATACTCCTATGGAATATTACTTCCAGAATCTTCAAATCTCCTTGCACCCTGTCTTAGTTTGGCAAAGGCTTCCAATGCAAAAATACCAGAAATAGGTTGGCTTTTATAAAGGGAATTTCTTTGGGGTAAAAGCTTACAGATCTGAGGCTGTGAAAAAATGTCCAAATCAAGGCATCATCAGAGATGCTTTCTCACCAAAGGTCAGCTGCTAGCAGATCCTGGAGTCTGGCTGCATGGTGAGGCAAAATGAGAGGTGTGCCGGTCTCTCTCTACTTTTCCTGGAGCTCAGCTGTGGGCTATCAGGCACCTCAGCTCCTTGACCCTGTTGGGGCTTCTCTGTCTTTCTGCAGCTGTAGATGAACCTGCAGTCCTCTCTCTCACATGGCCAGGTCAAAATGGCAGCGATTCTCTTTTTCTCTCTGTCTCTCTGTGTGTTCTCAGTTTATACGAGACCCAGCAAGAGGGTGGAGATATAACCTGGGTCATGCCTCACTGACATAGTCCAATCAAAAGTGATATAATCAGATGATCCAATCAAGGGCTGTTAACATAATCTAATGCAATCAAAGAGTCTTAGACCCACAGGAATGGATTAGTTCAAAGACATAATCTTTTATGGGATTCACAAAACAACCTCAAACTGTTACATGCCACCCTCCAAATTCCAAAAAGATATGTTTTTTCTATATGCAAAATATATTCATTATATTACCCTCTCTGTAGCCTGGGGCAGCTGCACTCTTCCCAAATACTGGGTTGGAAGGCCCACCCTCTTCAAATTCACCCTCTCTGAGCACATGGGTAGGGTTCCTCTCTTGGCCTGAGAAGATGTCTTAAGTCCAGACGTCAACTTCCACAATTTTGCCCTTGAAGTTTTCCTTCAGTTTCTCCCCTTTCTGTACCTTTTAGTCTAGGCTGACAGTGGTTTCATTCATACACATCTTGCAGAAAGCTTGTTCATTTTGCATGTAGTTCACAGGGGTCCCGACTGCCAGACAATAGGATTCTCTACAAGTACTTTCTGGATAACTGTATTTCCAATCCTGACTTATAAGGAAATGACTACCTACTTCCCAGTTTGGTTAAGTCCTACATGGGGCACTATTTTCTGGGGACTTGTTTTCCAGAAGCTCTGAATGTCCCAAACCACCAATTTCTGGTTTCTTTATACCCAGGAGTTCAGTTCTCACCTTATATCTTTTCTCTCACATTTTACTATAAACTGCAAGGAGAAGCTGGGCTACATTTTCCACATTTAGTTTGGAAATCTCCTCAGTTAAATGTCCAAGTGTATCACTTTCAAATTCTGCCTTCCATCTATCATCAGGAGTCAACTTTGCCAAGTTCTCTGCAACTTTAAAACAAGGATTGCTTTCCTTCCAGCCATCATTTCTGTCTAAAGTCTCATCAGAAGTAACTTTAGCATCCATATTTTTATGAACTGTTGTTTCAAAGCAATCTAAGCCTTTTTCTATGAAGCATCTCACAATTCCTCCAGAGTCTTCCCCTTACCCATTTACAAAAGCATTCCAGCATTTTTGGTATTTGCATTAGCAGCACCCCCACTCACCTGGTACCAAATTCTGTCAGTTTGCCAAAGGCTGCCAATGCAAAACTACCAGAAATAGGTTGGCTTTTACAAAGGGGATTTGGGGTAAAAGTTTACAGTTCTGAGGCTGCAAAAATGTCTAAATTAAGACATCATCAGAGATGCTTTCTCACCAAAGGTCAGCTGCTAGCAGATCTTGGAGTCCTGTTGCGTGGTGCGGCAAGATGACAGGTGTGCTGGACTTGCTCTGCTTTCTCCTGGAGCTCAGCTGTCGGCCATCAGACATCTCTCCCTGGGGCTCAGCTCCTTGACCCTCTCAGGGTTTCTCTGTCTTTCTGCAGCTATAGATGAACCTGGAGTTCTCTCTCTCACATGGCCAGGTCAAAATGCCAGAGACTCTCTTTTTTCTCTTTCTGTGTGAATCAAGGGCCCTTAACAGAGTCTAATGCAATCAAAGGGTCTCACACACACAGAAATGGATTAGTTAAAAAAACAATCTTTTCTGGGATTTACAAAAGAACTTCAAACTGTCCCACACCCAAACCATAAAAATAAGGACTCAGCTCTGAAATATTCCTGAATCATAGGCACAATGCCTGGAGGACATCCCAAATGTCCTGAGGTGGTGAAGGCTTCTGCTTTCCTTGAACTCTAGCCTTTCTACTCACTTCTGTCTGCCCACATTTCCTTCCAATGCTGCATCTTAACAGAGCAACCTCATTCTGTCTTCATAGACTCAATGCTAATGTCTTACAGTGTGGTCTGAAATTCTGCATCCCAGCAATGTGTCACATTTCCTTGTCTTGGCCTCTCTGACTTGCTGTTGACTAGACATAATCTAACTTTGGATTCTGATATTTGTGAACCTGAAACATAGTGTCAAAACAAATCAGAAACAGATTGATCACCTGACACTGTTACCAGCACAGAATGCACTTAAATAGAAATTAAAACTAGTTACCAATTTTGTCCACATTTATTCAAATGACTTACTTTACAGGGTCTTTAATTATGGTCATGTTCTTACCAGTCTATAAAATTGAGTGACTAACTCCCAGTCGTTCTTAGTTTTCCACTTGGCAGTTGCTCTCAATCCATTCTCTTGGACTTCCTAGGAAGTCAGAGTACTCTCAGATTTCTGATCCCCAACTTGTAAATAATAAGGAACAGCAGCCCCAATTAGTTCCTTCTTTCCTCTGAGCACTGAGTTGACTCATCCTGTCCTTCACGACTGGATTCCAAGGGATCAAACTCTCATTTTTTCTCCCCATATATTTCAGGCAATATTAATATAGCTAGAAAAGCAATGTTCTTTTCCTGGGAAAAAGGAGACAGCCCATGGTTGTTTAATTTGGAGTGGGATGTGTCTATTGTTTTTTTTCTTCTTTTCTTTTCTTTTTTTACATTTACATTATTAATCTGTGGAAAATTCTGAGAACTGGGTTAAGGATACAACTTCCTGAAGAAGATTTGCATAGGTTTTGTCAGGCAACCCAGGCACTTCCAACCTGCTTTGTTCTTTTCTTGGGTTGGGGGTTACTGGACCACACATGTAGAGTAAATTTAAGTTATAAACCCAGGACACCACAAACCTTATATTATGCTGAACCAGGCATGTTTCCTTGTCATCAGTATTTGCAGGTAACTAGTTTTTCTTGTCTGCCCTTTCACTGAAGGTGTAGCACTTTGAGGGTCCCCGGCTCAATTTCCTATCCAGCACAATCTTGTTTTCTGGCTTGCAACTGGTTCTTATTATCCAGAGCTCTAGGTAACTGAGATTAGTAAATGCTGAGCTCAGCTATACCCTAAATGCTAGCTTACCACTCTGGTTTTGGACTCCCTTTGTTTTTGACCCTAGGGGATTTCTTTTCTTTTTTTTAAATCTTTTTCTTTTTTTACTTTTTTGTAAGTTCAACTATGCATTTAAAGAGAGATATTTGTTATATATATTTTTCTAGCATTCCTAGGTGTCCAGTAGTTAGAAGATCTTTCAAGATATGTGTTTTGTCTATCATATCCCATATTTTCTTTTCTATGAAATAATGTAAAATTAATTTTCCAATAAACCAAATGCAATGAAATATCAAGGAAACTGGGATTTTGCCATTTCCTTGTTATCACAGATGGAAAGCACCATTATATGTTTCTTTAAGTGAGGAATGCTTTGAACATTCAGGGCCCTCTGGTATGTGGTTACAAAACTGAAGCTTGTCTGAAGTCTCATTACCTAATCAATTCACTGATCTTATTTTTTATATAAGCCTGTCCCTTTCTGCCATGTATAAGGTATATGAATATTCTGCTACAGAAGGGCAGATGAAACATACCTGTGCCACATTTCCTTTTTTTGTTTTTCCATTTCAACACAGAGTTTAAAACAGCTCTTCTGCAGATGACCATTTGAAAATGTGTTGACCTACTGTTGAAACAAAGCCATCCTACAGCAATGGTGAATGGTGATGAATACCCCAGAGCCCATCCATTCAGGAAGGCCTCTGTGTTGTGCAGGGACTCAGACAAGCAGATAGCTGGGCAGGGGCTCAGAGGCAAAGGTCATTTGAGAAGAAATAGATTCCTCCATCAGTTGGTAGGTGGTACCTAAAAGACTGTAGAACTCAGGATTGCCTGCATGTCTCCTTTTCCATTACCAAATGAATCACCCACTTATCTCACATTTGCTTCAGCGGCTTAACTGTATGTAAGCACTGTGACTGGCATAGTGGATGCTCAATAAATATTTTTAGGATGAACAAATATATTCCCTTTTCAACATGATTCATCAAAAATAAGCTCTCCTTAATGTACTTTGTAACCAATTTTCACTTACATAAAAACTTTGTGGGGTGGAGTTGGGAAGAAGGATTATATTGTATAATTTTTCCTATGTCTCTTTCTTGCCTTAGAGATAGTCCTGTCTCTGTGCTGTGGCCTTTTTATAACCTGCAATTAATATTGTAGTTAATGACATATGTCTGGAAATGCTAAACTTTGTAAGTATAATTTACACAAATATGTATTTTATGAAGCATGCAAATTTGAACAATGGAGCCCTTGTGACTCTGTCAAATAAGGAACTAGAATAAACACAAAGTATAAGTTTGTCTTTAGGATCTGAAGATAACAAATAACATAATGAAACTGAATCCTAAAATCTGAGGAAGGACATGATATGCAAATAAGACTGGATGAAATAAGTTTAATTTTTAAGAAAAGCAAAAAATTGTAAAAAGAAAGGCAATATCAAAAACTTCAGAAACCTACCTTGATATGCTTTCCTCTGTAAAAAGTACATGTTTTTTTTCCCCTCAACCTTGAATATTTGAGAAGTTGCTTTAACAACTCTAAAACTAGTCCATCAAATAAGTGCTCTTTTCACATATAGAAAAAGTATCTCTAATATATTTTTAGATGAAAGCAAAGTAATTTAGTCTAAAGAAAATTTTATCCAAAGGGAAATGAAGACGAGTTGCTGCTATGAAAGGTATAATCTTGGGTATCCAGAACCCTGTAAAGAATTCCAAATATAAAACATTAGGCCAATACAGATCATCTGAGGAATTTTTATAGATGAAATGGAGGAAGGAGGAACAATGGGAAATAGAAAAAGGGACTGAGAAAGAAAAAGTATTCCTTTTGCTTGGAAAAAAATTCCTGCCTAGTAATCATAAACATCTATTTTTTCCCAAACACATTTTCAAATACTGCAAAAAATAATATTTAATAAAACATGGCATTTATTTAACTTTATTGAAAAATTCCAAACTGTAATTTAGGAAAAATGGCATTTATTCCATCTTATTGCTTTTTCAAGTGGATGTGCAAATAAAATAAATGTGAAATTTATATCAACTCATTGATTTTTTTTATACATTTGCTGAACAGTTTTGTGAAAGAGATTTTCAAAATAAGGGAAGTATATTTATATTTAAATCTTGGTAGTGTACAGAGGTTGTTAAGAGCTTACATCAGAGATTACTTCTGGGACCCCACTTTAAAGATGTTCCATCACAGAAACTTAAGAGTTTAAAGGAACTTTAGAGATCATCTAGTTCAAAGCTTTAATATTATTCACAAAGAAACTGAGCTCCTGTGCACTGCTTCAAGTCATACAGTAGTGATGTAGCTGAGGCTGAAACCAAGGCCTCCAGACCCCCAAGTTCTGTGCTCTTTTTACTATAACTACAAGATCTTTCATTCCTATTTTGATTTGCTACTGGTTGAAAAACAGGGAGAATTACATCTATCTTTGTGTCTGTCTGTCTATCTATCTATCTATCTATCTATCTATCTATCTATCGACTTACCTACCTACCTACCTACCTACCTATCATCTAATAATCTATCATCTACCTACCTGCCTACATATCTATTTTACATTTTCATTTCATTTTATGAAATAGCTTAAAGTTTTCAGGTACATGTGTCTATATATCGATGCCCTCTTTCTTTCTTTACCAGAAAGACATGTGAAACAAATGTTGTGGCTACATAAATTCTGCCTCATTCTTGTTTAATTATATTCATTAAATTGACTAATTTCATATTGAGACCTTGGTTTTACCACTTGAGTGTTATTAATATGTTTCTATTGAATTGAATGAATGGTATGTTATACATCTAAATCTAATTTATCTATCTCAGATGATGATGTTTGGGCATCATTCTTTAAAGAAACCCAATATGTGCTACCTACTATCAGGAAATAATAAAATATATGATAGGAAAATATAGACTAAGAGATGAGTACTTATCCTGAAAATATTGATTTATTTTACAAAGGAATTCCACACAATATCCTTTAATTAGTGAGCTCCTCTTGTATACTTTAATTATGTTTTAAATTTCTGAAATTTGGTTTATGCCCAGTATTTCAAGGCCATGACAAAGCAAAGTATATTTGAATTTGATGACAAATGAAAAACACCCAAATTTTCTAAAGAACTCCAGAAACTCAAAACACTAGTTATATAGTTGATACATAAACAATAATATCCTTGATAATATATTTACTACTATTTTCTTTTTATTTTCTGCCAAGGCATAGGGTTATCTGGTAGGAGGAATGATACAATCTGTAGATTGAAAACCGATTTAAATTGCTAACGCACAATGCCTAGAAATACCCTGGAGAATTGAACATGCCTGAGAAAAGGGAGTCAAAAAAGTATTATGAAACAGTGGTAATTAGGAAATATTCCACTTAGGTCTGTTTTAAGTCAAGCAGTGTTCCAATGGGACCATGTGGCTTTATTTTTAGGCTACAGTTTATTGATTCAGGCTGCAGCCTTTGCTAATTGGCAGAGCTGCTCTCAAACTACGGATATTTTAGTGGGTCCTGATAATGAGAAATTAAATGTTTGGCTGTCTTCCTTGAAAAAGGGCACCCATTGCTCTACTGAGGAGTCTTTCTCCAGGGTCAAACCCTATTCCTACGTGGACTGCATGCAAGTTTACTTAACAGATACTGAGATTCATACTGTCCCCACACTCAGGTTTCCCCTGGCCAACAGTGATGGATTAGTCCACAAAAATGCAGGCAAGATTTTAAAGGC
The DNA here is from genome assembly GCA_029593785.1 of Cabassous unicinctus. Taxonomy (NCBI): domain Eukaryota; kingdom Metazoa; phylum Chordata; class Mammalia; order Cingulata; family Chlamyphoridae; genus Cabassous; species Cabassous unicinctus. Next base: position 53,765 of record JAQZBX010001386.1, read on the forward strand.
CTTACTTGAATTGTGAATGTGAAGATTAGAAGACTTCCCTGGTAACACATGGCACAATACCTAGTGACTTAGCTAGGTGACAGCTTGGTCACTGAGGGGATGAGATAGGAGACTAGCAAGCATCAACAAAGCACAACAAGATAAACCTGTGGACCAAAGGGTAGGTTAAAAACCAGTGGAGGTTGCTCTGAGGAGAGAAAACATTTCAGGATTGATGAAGACACCAGCGTATGCGTCTTTAGAGATGGTTAGTATTCAAGAGGAAGAAACACAGGAAGGCCGTGACCTAGACAATCGCACAGGGTGCCTCGCTTAGAAGGGCCTGAACTTGGTTTAATGTTCTGCTGTTGCCATATTAAAATTCTTAATACTTTTCCAACAGAGGGCCCTGCATCTTCATTTTCATTTGGGCAAAATGCTGGTCCTGCTGGATGGAGACATAAAAGGCCAGGGGATAAATATCAAAAGGCACTTTCTTTTTGTACATTTCAATTTGGACTTGGGAAATGTCTATTCTTTATAGCACAGTTTAGTTTAGATGAAAGGTATTTAGATAATCCTCTAAACATTATGATTGGATAAAATGGAAGGAAGGCATTTGAAGCTGCTGAGAGTGGAGGAGATGATAGTGGAACTCATAAGTGACGTTCCGTGTGGAGCGAAGGGGCAACACAGTATTTCGCATGGTGAGAGTGGTGAGGTGCAGAAAGGGCATGAGGAAGAGGCAAAGCCCTGGAGTCTCAGAGGAAGAAGCACCACAGAGCAGCCAGGTGCGAGATCTGCGCACAGTCTTCAAAGTTGCCTGGGCATTTGCAGTTGACCTCCTACGGAGACTTGATGACTAAATAGAATTTGGAGAATTAGGTTGGCCTTGACTCACTTAGTGCTCACTGGAGGGAAGGTCATTTGACTTTCAGTGTTTCAGATTCCTTATCAGAAGAATGATTTTTCATACTAGCTGCCCTCTAACTAACAGTTTTAATGTGATAGTATCTGTCAAGTGCTTTGAATCCCCAAGAGATAGACCCTTTATCAATCCCTACAGTAGCCTGCTCCTTTCAACTGAAATAAATTAATTTGGGGTCTAGCAGAGTTTCCTAAGAGGATGTGGTTTGAAGAAGTTTAGGAGTTGAAATGTTCTACTTGGCAGTCTTCTAGCAAAATATATTATATACAATAACACCACTCCCCTCCCCCACCAAAGAAAGCACCAGTATATTATCTAGTTGCATTTCCTCAGGAAGTTAGGTATCTTGGGGGTAGAACCAAGACATTAGTTCTCTCAGATATTGTAGATGGTCCCTGCTTAATCTAAAGGATTCATAAAATTGGTAGTCTGTGAGGTTTCAACGGCATTGCAAATAATTTAAGTAAACACTTTCACTCTCAAAAGACAAAATTGAAAGAGAGAAGGGTAGAGTGTGACTCAAGCCTCATGGTTAAGTATGTAGAGCCATGTTTAGTGACCAGGTCTGTTAACTTCTGTTCAAAGCTTTTCCCTTACCTCACACATGTCTTCTAAACAGTCAGTTTCATTCTGGGTATATTTGAAGAACTCTGCTGCATTCTGTGGTCACAGACATCCCCAAGCTTACTATTGAACATTTATTAATCAGAGTAAAAATAGTAATTATAACTATCACTTATATAGGGCCTGCAACAGGCACAGTGAGCTAAGAACTTTACCTAATCTTTTCAACAACATTGAAAGGCAGGTCTTATTATCTTTATACTTTGTAGGAGGAAATTGAGACTCAAAGAAGTTAAATAATTTCCTTAATATCACATGGCTCTTAACTAGATCAGCTTTAAGACTTTTTCAACTTTGTAGGAGTTTTTTTGGCAGCTATTCTTTTTTGAGAAAGTTCCAGTGCATTTAGTGGGACTTCTTCAGCTTTGTCCCTCTGGGCTGAGCAGGAACTACAACGCTGATTACAAGGGTATTTATCATACAGCATTTAGTATTTTGTTAAATGCAGTCATTATGAACCTGATCATAGCTTGTCCTATGGTGATACCTCAGAGATAATATATAATGATATATACGTATGTTATAGTTGGGAATAATCCAAGGAAGATGGACTAAAAGAAGACATTTTACTTTCTATTGTTTAAACTAATAATTTGATGATATTTTATTTTATTCTCTTTTCTGGCTGGTGACAGAGAAGATGTGATTTACTCCTAACAGTCAAATCTCATGGTTGGAGCATGTATTCATTATTACAAAGAATCATGGTGAAAAAATGTGAATGGATGAGTTACCAGGGTGCAACTTGTGTGGAAATACAATGGTAGATTGCAAATATTTGCCAGCTCCCTGGAAGACCTAGTCAAGCAAAGGTATTTTGGTTATAAGTAAAGACAGTATTTGAAATCAATTTAAGCAGACTTACTAGAAATGGACTGAGACACAAGGGAGAAAAAAGGTTTATTTTTCAGGTTGCACTTCCCCAAGACATTTAGAGTTTAAGCTAAAGAGAAGCAAAGGTCAGAACATACATAGTCACCCATGTGCTGGGTACAGAGAAGAGAAAATCAGAATTAAGGGGATTATAGTAGAAGCATCGCCGCCTCCCTCTTGCAGCACTTTGTCAACTCTACTCAGAGACAAAAAAGCATGACTGATGAAAATGGACTCATTTCCCTTCTGTCACTGCTGTCATTCATGTTAAACAGTGAAGCCATTAGACTTAATTTACCTAAAATTGTGTTGGTTTTTCCCCATAACATTCTTGATCTGCTAAGATTGTTGTAAGTAAAGCAATATGTAAAATAGCACAGAGGTTCCTGTTTGACAAGCAGAGTGCCAGTTTCTTATCATTCCCCAGGGGACACTTGTAAGGAGAAATTGGCCTTGTGAGCTTTGAAACTTTTCCATTCATGACCCTGTATGCCTTTTATTATTTTGCCTTTTAAAATTAGCGTGCTATTTTAGAAAATAAAGAAAACAGGCTTTAGAAGCACAACAAGGGCATCTGCTCTGCAGCACCCACTAATCAGTCCCTGTCTCTTAACACTGAGTTTTACGTTATTGCCCAAAATAGGAAAATATGCAAATACAAGACATTTGTGTTGATTATTTTTTTATCTTGAGGCTCTTCCTTATGGCTACAGGATGCAATTTGTGTGTGGATTTGATTCTTGTTTCTCTATTAGACTGGGCTGTGGGTTCTAGACTGTAGCATGCACTAGAAGGCATGCTAGTTCTTTAATGTAGTCATTTAGTATCTTGCATTGTGTCCCCAGCTCTGAACCATCAGGTAGATTTTGTTGTGAATGATGATCATGATTTGTGGGTACAAAATTTTCACTGCTATTTGAAGATATTGGAAGAATGAAAAAGGTTCTTTGGATTCCACAGGTACCCCTCATTTGTGCCCTAAATGAACTCTCTGTATTTACTTCTGCATTACTGTGTTTATCACAAGGTACTGGATTTGCATGTTCATTTGTCTGTCTCCTTTACTGGACTCTGAACTCTTCTAGAATGGGGCTTGTGTCTGTCTTGTTCATTATTGGGTCCTCAGAACATACTACTACATGGCACTCATCAGGAACTCAGTCGGTATTTGTTTAATTGAATTAGAATTGTATTTTTTGAGTACCTTTAATATACCTGGTATTGAAAAGTATACCTTAAGTAAAATTTTGTTTATTAGAGAAGTTGTAGGTTTACAGAAATATACATAAAATATGCCACCCTATTATTAACACCTTGCATTAGTGTGGTACATTGGTTATAATTCATAAAAGAACATTTTTATAATTATACTATTAACTAAAGTCCATCGTTAACAATAGGGTTCACTGTGTTATGCAGTCCTATGATTTCTTTTAAATTTTATTCTACTAACATATATACAATCAAACATTTTCCCTTTTAACCACACATTCACATATATAATTCAATGCTGTTAGTTAAAATCACAATTTTAAGGTACCATCACCACCATCCATTACCAAAACTTTACATTCAACCCAAATAGAAACTCTGTACAATATAAATATTAATTCCTATTCATTGTCCACCAAACCAGCCCCTGGTAACCTATATCCTAGAATTTCACTCTGAGTTTGCCTATTCTAATTATTTCACTCAACATGATGTCCTTATGTTTCATCCATGTTGCGTGAATCGGAACTTCATTTTTTTTTTTTTTTTGAGGTACCAAGGGCCGGGCATTGAACCTGGTAACCTCATGTGTGGGAAGCCAGTGCTGAACCATTGAGCCACATCGACTTCCCTTCCTTTTTTCATTTGTTTTGCTTTTTTGTTTTTTTTCAGGAGGCACCAGGAATGAAAACCGGGACCTCCTGGGTGGGAGACAGGAGCTCAACCACTTAAGCCTCTTCCACTCCCCAGAACTTCATTTATTTTTAATGCTTAATAATATTCCATTGTATGTATGTACGTATATACCATATTTTGTTTATCCATTCATCAGTTGATGAACACTTGGGTTCTTTCCATCTTTTGGCAAATGTGAATAATGCTGCTATGAGTTTTGGTGTGCAAATATCAGTTCAAGTCCTTGCTTCAATTCTTTTGGTATATACCTAGTAGCAGGATTTCTGGGTCATATGGTAATTCTATATTCAGTTTTCTGAGGAACTGCCAAACTGTTTTCCACAGTGGCTGTAATATTTTACATTCCCACTATCAATGAATAAGTGTTCCTATTTCTCTGCAACCTCTCCTACACTTAAAATTTTCTGCTTTTGATTTTTAATAGTAGCCATTCTAATGGGTGTGAAATGGTATCTCACTGTGGGTTTTTTGTTTGTTTGTTCTGCTTTGTTTTTTGACGTACCAGGGATTGAACCCATGACCTTGTTTGTGGGAAGCTGGTGCTCAACCACTGAACAACATTGGCTCCCCTGACTTGGGTTGGTTTTTATCTTGGTTTTGCTTGCTGCTTGTTTCCGTTTTCTTTAGGAGGCACTGTGAACTGAACCCAGGAGCTCCCATGTGGGAAGCAGGCCTTCAACAACTTTAACCACATTCACGCCCTCATTGTGGTTTTGATTTGCATTTCCCTACTAGCTAGTGATGCTAAAAGTCTTTTCATGTGCTTTTTAGCCAATTGTAAATCCTCTTTGGAGAAATATCTATTCAAGACTTTTGCTGATTTTTAAATTAGGTTGTTTGTCTTTTTATTGTTGAGTTGTAGTATTTCTTTATATATCCTGGATATTAAACACTTATCAAATATGTTGTTTCCAAATATTTTTCTCCCATTGAGTAGGCTGCCTTTTCACTTTCATGATAAAGTCCTTTGACGCACACAATTTTAAAATTTAGTGATTTCCCATGTATTTAATTTTTTCATTTGTTGCTTGTGCTTTGGGTGTAAACTCTAAGAAACCATTGCCTAACACAAGATCCTGAAGATGCTTCCTTACGTTTTCTTCTAGGAGTTTTATAGTACTAGTGCTTATAGATTGGTCTTAGATCCATTTTCAGTTAATTTTTATATAAGGTGTGAGATAGGCATCCTCCTTCTTGCTGTTTCATATGGATATCCAGTCCTCCCAGCACCATTTGTTGAAGAGACTATTCTTTCCAAATTGAGTGGACTTGGCAGCCTTATCAAAAATCAGTTGGTCATAGATGTGAGGGCCTATTTCTGAACTCTCAATTTGATTCCATTGGTCCGTATATCTATCCTTGTTCCAGTATCATGATTTTTTGACCACTGTAGCTTTGTAATAAATTTTAAAGTTAGGAAGTGTGAGTCCTCCGACTCCATTCTTCTTTGTCAAGATATATTGGCTATTTGGGGACCCTTACCCTTCTAAATAAATTTGAAGATTGTCTTTTCCATTTCTGCAAAGTAGGCTGTTGGACATTTGATTGGGATTGCATTGAATCTGTGAATCGTTTTGGGTAGAACTGACATCTTAGCAATATTTGGTCTTCCAGTTCATGAGCATAGAATTGCCTTCCATTTATTTAGAGCTTTGATTTCTTTTACCAAAGTTTTATAGTTTTCCATGTATAATTCCCCTATATCCTTGGTTAAATTTATTCCTAGATATTTGATTCTTTTAGTTGTTATTGTAAATGGATTTTTCTTCTTGATTTCCTCCTCATATTGATCATTACTGCTGTATAAAAGCACTACTGATTTTTGTGTGTTGATCTCATAATCTGCCACTTTGCTGAATTTTTTTTATTAACTCTTGTAGCTTTGGTTGTATTTTTGGGGGGGAGCTTTCTATGTATAGGATCATGTTATCTGCAAGTAGTAAAACTTTTACTTCTTCCCTTCTAATTTGAATGGCTTTTAGTTCTTTCTCTTGCCTAATTGCTCTGGCTAAACCTTCCAGTACAATATTGAATAGCAGTGGTGACAGTGGGCATCCTTATCTTCTTCCAGATCTTAAAGGGAAAGCTCTCAGTCTTTCACCATTGAGTAGGATGTTAGCAGTGGGTTTTTCATTTATGCCTGTGACAGTTTGAGATTATTTTTGTGAATCCTAAAAAGAGAAAGATTATGTTGTAAATGAATCTATTCCTCTGGGTGTGACACCCTTTGATTGTATTAGATTCAGCTAAGATGTCTTTGATTAAATTACCTGTTAAGATTAGGGCTTTGATTCAGCCACGTCAGTAAGGAGTGACTCAGGTTGAGTCCCTGGCCCCCTTGGTGGGCTGATATAAATGGACAGTCACTCAAGAAGACACACTGGAAGAGGGAGAGCCCTGTCATTTTTGATTCTGGGGTTCGGGAAGAGAGATGAGCCAGCCTACAGTTGAGATTGGGATGAAGCTGGGCCCATGGAGCCTTAAGAGGAAGAGGAAGCACAAGAGGGAGAGACCAGGCAGAGAATAGTGACCATCTCGCTTCAACATGTGGCAACTGACTTTGATGAGAAAGCAACCTTGTGTTGGACTTTTTAGGGTAAAAACTGTAAGGTTTTACCTTAAATAAATACCCATTATAAAAAAATAAATAAAATACCCATTATAAAATAAATAAATAAATAAATACCCATTATAAAAACCAACAGATTTCTGGTACTTTGCATTGACACCCCATTGATCTAATTGGCTGACTAATGCAATGCCCTTCATCATGTTGTTTCTTTCTTTTCCTGTTTTTCTAAGTGTTTTTTTTTTTATCAAGAAGGGGCACTGGATTTTGTTAAATGCTTTTTCTGCATCAACTGAGAAGGTCATGTATTTTTCTCTTTATTTTGTCAATGTAGTATGTTACACTAATTGATTTTTTTATGCTGAACCACCCTTGTCAAACTGGGATGAATCCCACTTGATCATGGTGAATAATTATTTTAATGAGCTCTTAGATTCAATTTGCTCATATTTTCTTCAGGATTTTTGCATCCATAGTCATAAGAGAAATTGGTCTGTACTTTTCTTGTAGTATCTTTATATGTCTTTGGTATTAGAGTAATTTTGTCCTCATAGAGTGAGTTAGGGAGGATTCCCTCTTCAAAAAAAAAATTTTTTTTTTGAAGAGTTTGAGCAGGATTGGTATTAATTATTCTTGGAATGTTTAGTAAATTTCACCTGTGAAACCATTTGGTTTTGAGTTTTCTTTGTTGGGAGGCTTTTGATGACTGATTCAATCTTTTTACTTGTAATTGATCTGTTGAGATCTTCTATTTCTTCTAGAGTCAGTGTATGCAGTCTGTGTGTTTCTAGGAATTTGTTCTTTTCATCTATGTTGTCTAATTTGCTGGCATACAGCTGATCATAGTATTGCTATGATCCTTTTTATTTCTGTGGGGTCAGTGGTAATGGCCCCCCTCTCATTCCTGATTTTAATTATTTGCATCTTCTCTCCTTTTTCCTTTTCAATCTAGCTAAAAGTTGGTCAATTGTAATAATCTTTTCAAAGAACCAGTTTTCATTTTGATAATTCTCTTTATTGTTTTTATTCTCTATTTCATTTGGGTATTGTTTTCCTCTAATCTTTGCTATTTCTCTACTTCTGCTTGCTTTTGGTGTAGTGTGCTGATCATTTTCTAGTTCCTTGAGGTGTGCAGTTAGGTCTTTAATTTTAGCTCTTTCTCCTTTTTTAATGGAAGCATTTAGGGCTATAAATTTCCCTCTCAGCACTACCTTCACTACTTCTCATGTGTTTTGTTATGTGTTCTTGTTTTCTTTCATCTTAAGATATTTACTGATATCCCTTGTAATTTCTTTTTAGACCCATTGATTGTTTAAGAGTGTGCTATTTAACTTTCATATATTTGTGCTATTTCCAGTTCTTTACCTGTCATTGATTTCTAGCTTCATTCCAATGAGGTCAGAAAAGATGTTTTTTAAAATTTCAATCTTTTAAAATTTATTGACACTTGTTTTTTGACCCAACATATGGTCTGTCTTGGGGAATGGTCCATGTTCACTTGAGAAGAATGTATATCCTGTTGTATTGGGGTGCAATATTCTGTATATGTCTGTTAGTTCTAGTTCATCTATCATATTCAAGTTCTCTGTTTCCTTATTCATCTTCCTTCTAAATGCTCTATATATTGATGTGAGTAGTGTGTTGAAGTCTCCAACTATTATTGTAGAGGTATCTATTTCAATCTTCAGTTTTGCCAGTGTTTGCCTCAAGTATTTTGAGGCTCCATGATTAGGTGCATAAATATGATTGCTATTTCTTCCTGGTGGATTGCTGCTTTTATTAGTATATAGTGTCCTTTGTCTCTTATAAGAGTTTTTTTACTTAGAGTCTATTTTGTTTCATATTAGTATAGCTACTCCAGCCTTCTTTGGTTACTATTTGCATGGATTATCTTCTTCTACACTTTCACTTTCAACCTATTTGTATCTTTGGGTCCAAGGTGAGTCTCTTGTAAACAGTAAATAGTTGCCTTTTTCTCCATTTTGCTAATCTGCATCTTTTGATTGGGGAGCTTAATCCATTAATGTCTGTGTTATTACTGCAAAGGCAGTATCTTCTTCAGTCATTTTGTGCACTAATTTGCATGTTATATCTTTTTTGTCTCTCTTTTCCTTTATTGGAGTGTCCTTTTCTGTATAGTTGATCTTTTGTTATATAACTGACTGATCCTTTTCTCATTTCTGTTTCTGTTTCTGTATATTTTTAAAGTACACTGTGGTTACTCTTACAACCTACTAATTTGAAAAGGTATCAACTTAGCTTCATTAGCAAACACATTCTCTCTTCCCATATCCCTCCATTATCCCTCTTTATTTTGTTTTGATCCACATTACTTCTCTATATTTTTCATGTTCATTATCATGAAATATTACCTTTTCTTATTCAAATGTATTCTGAGGTTTATATGAATTAAAGAAAGGAGTTATATATTGAAGATACAGTACCTTTACTGAAGATCTTCTCTTCTTCACATTGCCTCAAGCCACTCTCCCCTGTCCTTTCAATCTGAAGGACTTCCTTTAGCAATTCTTGTAGGGCAGGTCTTTTGCTGAAGAACTCTTTCAGTTTCTGTTTATCTGTGAATGTTTTAAATTCTCCCTCGTATTTGAAGGACAGTTCTGATGGAGAAAGAATTGTTTGCTGGCTATTTTTGTCTTTCAGTACCTTAAATATACTTAAATTCCTGCCTCCATGGTTTGTGATGAGAAATCAGCTCTTACTCTTATTAAGGACCCCTTGTATGTGATGAATCACTTTTCTTTTGCTGCTTTTAGAATTCTCTCTTTATCTTTGGTATTTGACATTCTGATTAGTATGTGACTCTATATAGGTCTATTAATGTTTATTCTGTTTAGAGTACATTGTGCTCCTTGGACATTTATAGGTATGTCTTTCATAAGAGTTGGGAAATTTTTGGCCATTATTTCCTCAAATATTCTTTCTGCTCCTTTTCTTTTCTCTTCTTCTGGAACTACCATGATGTGTATGTTTGTATGCTTCATGCTCTCACTCAAGTCTTTGAGACACTGCTCAATTTTTTTTTTTTTTTTTTATTCTTCTCTGTCTGTTCTTCTGGCTGTATGATTTCAATTGTCCTACCTTTTAGTTCATTGATTCTTTCTTCTGTCTGTTCAAATCTGCTGTTGTGTGTCTCTAATATATTTTTAATCTATATTATTATACCTTTCATCCTCATAATTTATGTTTATTTATAAACTTTCAAATACCTCTTTATGCTCATGCATTGTCTTCTTAATATCCTTTACATTTATATTCACCATTAGTTTATTTCTGTCCATATTTTCCTTCATCTCCTTGAATTGATGTAGGAGGTTTGTTTGAACTTCTTTAATTAGATGTTCCAGATTCTGTGTTTCCTCTGAAGGTTTATGTCATTCCCCTGACTGAGCCATATCTTCTTGTATTTTCAGTATAGCTTGTACTTTTTTTTGCTGATGTCTGAACATCTGATTATTTAGCTCTGCTAACTCTGAAGATCCTTTTCTCTTTCTTGCTTCACATTTTATTGTTGAATGCTTTGTGTTAAGGCCCTTCTTTGACACTTGTTCCAACTTATTTTGTACTTTTAGAGTAGCCGCTGTTTAGCTGTTCAAAATTTTCTCAGGTCTTTTGCACCTGATTTTTGCCCTGAATATGCAGTACAATTTTTACGATTGACCTTTTATGAGCCATTGTTTCACCTCCAGGAGAAAGCTTCCCTTTCTCTGTTCCTTCTCTGGAAATCTTGATCTGTTCTGTTCATTTTTGTTCATAATTTTCTCCCCAGTTCCTATATTTGTTTAAATTCTCTCTTTCTCAGTGTCCCCTTTTCATTATACTTCTCATTTCTGGGACCTTTTCTATCTTATGGTAGTTGTGTTTTCCTCCCTCCCACTTTTTTTTTTTCTCCATGAGGCTTTTCTGACTCTGGTTTCTTTCCGGTTAGAGTATCCCGCTCAAGGGAGCCAGATGGAGTCAATCCAGAAAGGTCCATTTTGTGTTCAGTTGGTCTGGCAAAACATACTGAATTGATTACATTCACCTCTTGCTAACAGTTCTGTCACAGTCGCTTTTTCCCTGAGGGACTTTTGTATGTGGTACTCTTCTGCCAGTTGTGTTCTGCCCTGGGTCTCTGTGGTTTTGGGTCCTTTTGCCTGATTATGTATCGAGTTCTAACTTGCTGCTGTGAGTGGCTCTGTAGTCTGCATCTGAGATAGGAGAGACCCAGGCCATGTTGCTTCTGTGTGACTCTTAGCAGTGCAGGACTGAGTGAAAGTGAGTGGTCTGAACTGGCGGGTCTGGGATGCAAATCTTCCACCTGATATTGGTGTTTCTTTTTTCCTTTTCTTCAAATCAGTGCTTGCGGAGTTATTCTCCCATCTCTTTCATCCTCCAGGGTTCCAGGTAAGTGGGACTTTTCCTTTTATTAGTTGATTCTTAGGGAGACTTTCCCAAGGAATGTCTTATGTTGCCATGTTGATGATGCCCCGTCTCTTAAATATATTTTCCGATTTAATCCTCATCATAACCTCATGAGGTTGCTATTTTCTCTTTCATATTACAGATAAAGAAGCTGAAACTCAGAGTAAGTAGCATGCTTGACGTCCTCAGGGTGAGCTAAATAATTTGGAATTGGTTCTGTGCAATTGCAAAATACACACTCTTTCCACTGCACCATACTGCTTTGTATATCAGAAGATAGACTGATATAAAAATCACTCCACATGTTGATGGAAACTTGAAAAACATGAGAGATAGGGAAGCTTGTAGATACATTCACAAATGGACATTTTTCCCTTCAAAATATTTACAGAGATGTTCTTTTCATTAAGTACAAATATTTCTTACTAATTAGACAAATAAACCAGATAAGACATTTTTGTTCATTGTTTCTGCCACTTGAATTGATATTATACTGGGATATTGTAATTATAGGTAAGCATGGCATGACTGTTAGTATTTGATTTGATTTTTATTATTGGGCTTTTCTAATTCTGAGAATGATACTGGGTTAAATTAGGAATTAGGGTACAGAGCAGGGATAACAGGTGAATATTATATATTTATTTTCACAAGCTTACAGTATAATGGGGAATAAGAGAGATAACCAATTATATAACAAGAAGAAAATATTAAATGTAGCAAAAATGGTACAATCTATAGAGGATATAAATAGAGTAAGAAATTATATCTGGTTGGTGATTTCAGAAATGTATCAATGAAAGGGTCAGCATTGAGATAGCCCTTGAAAAATGGGTGAGGTTTAACAATTTCATGTGTTGGACATTTGAAGATGAATAAAGGCATCTCCTCTGACCCAGTGGGAGAAATAAGCACTGAGTGTGCATGTCTTTGGCAGAGAACAGTGGGCTCGAGAAAACAATTAAGGAATAATTATGTCAGATAATATTGAAAAGGTAATGTGGGACTTTGTGCCTTGCTTAGGAGAGTAGTAAGAACTTTAAATATCAGTGACCAGCAGTTCATGAGTTTTGGCTTTGGGCTTTTAGATTGTGCTAATCTGGCCCTTAAAACTTTTTCCAAGAAAGGATCTAGAAGGCTTTCAGAGACATATGGGAAACTGCCTCGATTTATGTAGGTCCCAGTTCTCTTGGAGAGTCAAAATGCTTTAAGTATGGAATCCACAAGGTCTGCAAAGTGAAAGCTTTCTTCTCTGAACAGTGGAGAATATTATTCTAATAATCAGAATTGGCAGAGAAGCAGCAGGCTGCATTTTGTTGGATTATATTGAAACCAAGTCAGAGACTCTGACTAATTAAAACCACTCTGAAGGGAAGTTTGTTTTACCCTCTTGCAATGCAAACATGACTCTAGCACCGAAAACATTTTTCTAGTTAAATTTTGCTTCATTTCCCATTTAAGATTTATCAGAGCAAATAATCCTTTCTCAAGTAGAGGTATTTTGAACATAAAATACAGTGAGTATAGTCTGAATATTAGGCAATCAGTCCTGTTGTGGGATCAACTAGCTTTTTCTTAGATGAAGATTTTAAAACATAATAAAGTAATACACTTAATCAATACTAGGAATGTTTCCATGGTTAGGATGCCAGAGATACCTTTGATAATAGAAAGAAAATAGGATGGATGTTAAAGATTTTAATCAGCTGTACTATGGCAACAGTTCCTTTTATAACAGTAAACTTCTCCACTACTCTCACATGTCTGCAGCCCCATGTTGCTGGTGGTGAACATATACATAGTGAAAAGATGCATTTTTACTTAAAAAGGATCCACAAATTATTATTAACAGCTATATTGAAGAATAATTTGCATATCATGAAATTCACCCATTTGATTTTACAATTCAATGATTTTTAGTAAATTCAGAGTTGTGCAACCAGCACAATCCAATTTTAGAATATGCCATCGCCCCCAAAAGATCCCATGTGCCCAACTGCTGTTATTCCCCAGCCCCAGACAACCGCTAGTTTACTTCGGTCTCTATAGATTTGTCTTTTCTGAATATTTCACAATATATTATTACTGCATGATTTCTGTGAGTTAATGACTCATAAAGAAGAATAACTCATATTTCCTGCTTTCAAAAATCTGACGAACAAGTTGGGAAGGTGAGACTAACATTGGTCTTTCAGAATCAAATAATAAAATTGAAGGTTAAAATCTGTAGCCTATAGATTACAGATACAGACCCAAAAAGACAAGAGAGATGAAGCACTCCATCAGACAAATTAGGTGCCAAGGTATTTCACCTCACCTGAAATATCCAATTCATTTAGATGTAAATGTTTAATTGAACCATGTGATAATCTCTCCAGTTTTCATTTTTCAATGAGGAATGAAATATTTATTAGGATAATTTTAAGTCAGTCCTAAACTATAGTTGATCTTGATTTTAAATGTTGGGCATGCTGGCACAGGTGTTTTTCTGAGTTGGAAGAACACATAACACATTCCATCTTGAAACCCACCTGACCATCTGCATGAGAGCAGAAAGCCTGCTTAGCAAGTATCAGGAATTCACAGGCTGCCAAGTGGACGCTAATATGTCAGTCCAAGCTGAATGCGGCCAGTGTTTTCCCAGCTCTTGTCAATAGTAAGGTAGTCTACTCTATGTCGAACTGCATTGTTTAAAGGAAAATGGGTCTTCTTTTTGGAGGAAGTAGATTTATTTTTAGACTGTTTCATCATTTATCTAGAAAGGAGTGTTTTATCTAATAATAGTAATATTAAATACTCACCTTGCACAGAATGGGCCAAGCACTTCTTTTATGAACTTTACAAATATTATCTCATTTAATTCTTAGAGCAACTCTATGAGATAAATACCATTATTATCCCCACTTTATAGATGAGAAAAGTGAGGCACAGAGAGGTCACACAGCTAACAAGCAGTGAATGGTGCATTAGAAACCAGACTGTTTGACTCCAGTGTATATAATCTTATACCCTAAAGTATACTATACCATCTCCTAGGTATTTACAATCTATCCAAATGGCTTTTATATTATAGAAATTTATTGATGCGAGGGAGTTCATGACCCTATTCTCTTAGGATAACAAAAAGGGAATTATATGCCTCCTTTATAAAGGAATATAGATTCAAAATGATCCTTGATTTCCTCATTAAAGAAAGAGTACATTAAGCTAGATGAACCAACTCATTATAACTTTTATATATACTCATATTAGGTTGAACCATATGAAATTGCCATATTATAGGAAAAAATGGATGCATATCTGACAAACCTGGAGCAGTTAACGTCTGCTGCTAAGGTTTCCACTACAGATGCGAGAAAAAGAAGGTCCTCGTGCTTTTGGCCTGTTTGGTTGTGGCAGCCAAGATTGAATGGGGGAATACAAGAAATTCTGAAAACATGAGGAGGAGGAAATAATCTTTGCAGCTCAGAAATAAACTTAAAAACAGCAAATTAAAAAAAGGAAAAAATGGTAGGAGATTGGTAATTTTATTTGATTCAACCTAATATCTTCACTCATGTTTAAAGCCATTGGTTGGCTTTCAAGACTTGTCTCTTCTTTGTAAACAACATAGGCAGATCTCCTCATTTCTTTGGAAATTTCTTTATACCCCCATACAACCCCACTGCCACCTGTTCTGACATTTGGACTATCACACATGCAGCATTTTTTGCATCAGGGAAGGATGAAACACGACACGGAGAGAATAACAACAACAAAATCAAATAATTAAGTTTTGAAGTTCAAATGCTTAAATCGGGATATAAAATACAGATTTAGAGGAACAAATAAAATTTCTGCCTTCTTTATCACAAATTAAATAAATATTCTCAGTACAGAGAAAAAGAGGCAAGTTTGAGTGTCAGCAAGAAACTTTTGTTCTGAGAAGAGTCAGTTACTGAGTAGGGGCTGTGCTTTCTTGCCCCCCTGCCAATCCTAGAAGGGGTAGAGGGTGGGGAATGCTATTAAGACCTTTGCCACCTACTCGTAAAGCTGAATTCCTCAATGGGATAATCATCAGAAATAGGTTGAAGTAGAAAATATCTGTCCACTGGCACAGGAGATAAAGAAGCTTATATACTTTCCCTGGGATTGGGATGGAAAAATGAAGTCTTCCATGAGAATTTGTAAATATGGGGTTGGGGATTAAATTTATCCTACCTGTGAACTACTGGAATGCCCAAAGAGAAATCAACATAAAAAGTAGTCTTGTGGTGCTTGGCAGAAGGAAAACAATATAGCTCTAAAGGAGGCCACAAACAGCTTCCACACACCAAATAAAAAAGGCAAGATTAGACCCCTAATACCTTCAGGTAAAAGAATTACCAAATAGAACCTATAAAACAAATATGATTCAACTGATTAACTTATTAAAAGAAAGAGTTGAAAATTTAAAAACAACAAAAAAGTTTTACAATTAAGCAGATTTGAAAATAGCTAAATATAACTTCTAGAGTTAAAATATAGTCACAAAAAATTAGTGGACTGGTCAAATAAAGAGAAAAGACAGACTGTCCTTTAAAAATAATTTTATTTACTGTTTATAAATTCTATATGCAATTAAACATTATACAGATTTTCAGCAAAGACTGAAAAATCTATGACTATTAGATTCTCACTGAAAGAACTTCAAATAGATACATTTAAGAAAGGAGAAATTAGACTCAGAAGATGATTGCAAATTCAAAAGAAATGGTAAAAAAAAATAAATAGGTAAAGTGTGGATAAATCTTTATGATTGTTGACCATATGAAATAATATAAAAGTAATAATAATTTCAATGGCATAAAAACAAAATAGAACAAAAATACTGCCAACAGGAACAAGTATGTTGAAGTAGGTGATTGATCAGAGTTAAAATCTCCTGACATCTTTGTAGTGGGAAGAAAGTAGGTATTCGTAAAATTAACTTTATACTTTGATAAATCAAGTATTTAAGCCACAGTTTTATTTGTAATAACTAAAAGATGAGCTATCAAATGGTTACCTTTCTAGTAAGTACAGAAAAATGATATAAAGAAAAACTTTATCAAATCAATAAATGAAAAAACATTAAAAAGAGGGTAAATAAAAAAGTGTAGAAAGGATGAATTATATCCAAATATTTCAGCCATTGTAATAAATATAAACATGAATAAAGGTTTTCAGTTACAACAATAGGTAGTCAGATTGAATTTAAACAACTTAACACTAGAGTAACAACAATACCTGGATCTATGCTATTTACAAGAGACCTAATTAAAACATAAAGACAGACAAAATCATATTTATTTATTAATTCAACAAGTATTTATTGTTTGTCTACTCTCTAACAGGTAGTGAAAAAAGATCGATTTACTAAATTTACTAACTGCAAGGAACTTCAGCCTGGTAAAATTTGAAGTTACTGGAAAAGAAAGATAAATCAGACAAATAGTAACTAAATAAAAACAGGCAACACTGTGCTGATATTACATATAATAGATTTTAGGTCAAGAAGATTATTAGATATGAAAATGCTATCATATATTAATAAAAGGAATCATTTACCAGGAAGAGATCACAATTCAAAACTTTTAGATATTTAAGAACAATAATTCAAAATAAAAAGCAAAAAGTGAAAGAATCACAAGAAAAAACAGACAAATCTACAATCATAATGGAATTTTTAACATACTTCTTTTTGAAATTGATAAATTAAGCAATAAAAATTCAGTAAGGATTTATAAAATATAAATAATATAATTAACAACTTGATCTAGAAAACATACATAAAACTCTCTGCCAATGAATGAAAAATAGAAATGTATCATGTACAAGATTCCCAAAGCAAGACTACACAAAATATAAAAGAATTGCTATCATTTGTTCTGTGACTAAATTCAATTAAATTAGAACTTAATCCTTAAAATGTATCTATATATTCTCCATGGATTTGGAAGCTAAAATAAAACATATCAAAACAAGAACACACTTCTAAATAATGCATGGATCAAACAAGGAATCAAAATGAAAACTGGAAATATTTATATTGAAAAGGAAATTAAATGTTACATATCAAAACTCATGCGATAAAGCTAAAGTGAATCTCAAAGAGAAATTTTGTGTTCTTTAATGCTTATATTTAAAAAAGAGGAAAAACTGTAAAATAATCAACTATCTGATTAACAAAAGAAGTTAGAAAAATAATAGGAGGGAAAACCCAAAGGAAGTGGAAGAGAATACTACAGCTGAAAGCAGAAATTAATGAAATAGAAATTATAATTCTGATTTAATAGAAAATAAACACAGAAAAGATTAAGAAACAAATTGCCTATTTCTATGTATAAAGTTAATGAAGAAGTTTTTCTGACAAAAGTGAAAGTGGAAAAAGAGAGATATGGGGGATGGAGAAATACAGGTCCAGTAGAGATTAACCACAATCACAGGAGGATGCTGTGAGTGTGGGAAAAAAATGGTCAAATTTCTACAAAAATGTAACTTACTTGAGCTGACTCAAAAATGAATATAAAATTGAATAGATCTATAATTATTAAAGGAACTGAATGGAAGGTTGAATATTTTCACCTCCCTTTGCATCCAAATGTCTCCATCATCCCCACCCTCCGTGCTTCATTTACATGCACAAAAACACACTTCTGGCTCTAGATGATTTTACAGGCAAGTTTCAACAAATGTACAAGGGACAGATAATCCCACTGTGACACAAACTTTTCCAAAAGTAGAAAATGAGCACACTCCTAAACACATTTTATGAGCCTAGTAAAACCTCTATGCCAAAACTAGTAAAGAACACCGGAAAGGAAAATTTTAGACTTATTTTGCTTATGAATTTATATGCAAAATTCCTAGGGATATTAAGAAGTCTATTCTAAAACCATGTAAAAGAATTAGGACTAAATTGGGTTTGTTTCAGAATGCCAATAAGTTTTATCACTATAAAATCTATTAACATATTTCACCCATTAGTAGATAAAAGCCTACTTAATAAATGCAGAAAAAGCATTTGATAAGAATTATATGTTAAATATAAATAATTTGACATATTATGAAAAGTCCTGAAAACCAGGAATAAAGGAGAATGTCCTTATCTGATGAAGTTATCTACCAAAAATTTACAGCAAGCACAAGTGTAAGAGTAAAACATTTGAAGTATTATCCTAGGATGTTACCATCAACGCTTTTGTTCAATATTTTGCTGGAGGGCCATGCCTTGTGCATAAATTCAAAATAAGTATAACTACTAGCAGGAAAGAGATAAAATTTATTATTATATGATAGTATTATCTACTTTGAAAATCCAAGGGATAATACAGGCAAATTATTTGACATTAAAGAAAGTTTAACAAAGTTGTTGTGATACAAGATTAACATGTGAAAATAAACTCTTTTCTTTACATAGCATAAATTATATAAGAAAAATTGTAACAAAGTGTAGAATTTATAATAGTGACAAAATTATATAGACTATAGGTTTAAATTTCACAAAAGCCGTATCAAAGTTTCTTTCTCATTAATCCCCCCTTTTGCTTACTCTTGTGTCCTTGCAGCAAGTCAGATGATAACATTCTTCTGAGAAAACCTTTCTTTGGCTTCGCATCTCACAGAGTAAATCCAAAGTCCATGTGGTGGACTCTGAGGCCCTACGTCATCTGGTCCTTCATTGCCTCTATGATCCTATACATATCTGCTCTCCCCAATGCTCATTCCACTCCTTTCTGGTCCTCAAACCCACCAGGCATGCTCCCGTCTTGGGGCATTTGCATTTGTTTTTCTCTTTGCCTGGGCTGCTCTTTTGTCATATATCTGTACAGTGTGTTCTCTCACCTCCTTCAGGTCTTTGCTCAAATGCCATCTCCATAGTGAAGTCTTCCTGTTTTATTTTTACCCCTGGCATTTATCATATTCTAACTTATTGTACAAATTTCTTATTAATTTTGTTTATTGACTAATTACCATTATAGAATATAAGTTCCATTGAGGGCAGAGGTTTTTGTCTGTTTTTTGTTTGTTTGTTTGTTTGTTTTTTGCACTGATGCTTCTGGGCACCTAGAAATTTCCTGACACAGAGGAGGTACTCAGTAAAAGTTCCTTGAATGAATGCATGTATAGATTAATGAAAAAACATAGCATTCTCATCTGTAATAGAGAATATTTGGAAACAACTGAAAATACCCAACTAAACAACATTTAAAATGAATGAAACAGATGTTTCTGGGACCTCAAGAAGTCTCAGAAACAAAGTATTTGGGAGGAAAACAGATTGCCAAAGGATAGATACCTGTATAGAAAATTTATATGATATTTAAAACATGCAAACTAACATACATACTGTTCCTGGTTGTATATGCTAAAAAAGTATAAAGATATGCAAGTGGATGATAAACCCCAATTCTAGACAGTGATTTTCTTTAAAAATGAGGATAGATGATAGATACACAGGACCTTAATTGTATGTGCAGTTTTCTATTTTTACCAAATCAAATATGGCAAAATATTAAAATTCACCAAATGAATTGGTGGGTCCATGGATCATTGACATATTATTTCTTATAATTCTCTGTTAGAAATTTCATAATAAAATTCATATAAAAAAAGAGAAAAAAACAAGACTTAACAAGAGAGAAGGGTGAAAAAATGGTGGGGGGGGCAAGGAGAGAAGGTGGGGGTAACTATAAAATGAGCTATAATTAATAGAACTATACCTATAGAACTTTATTTAGCAGTTAATGAAATTATGAAATCTTTCTTCAAGGTTGAGACTGTTAATGAATTCAATATTAGGGACAGATTATGAATTTACGACCTAATGGAAAATGCGTGGGCCAGGAAAGTTGGTATATATTAAACCTTTAATCTGGGTTCAGGACCGAGCGTATCAATCTGTCTGGCTTCTGTTGTATTAGGAACAAATGCCTAGATGAGGCAGACCATGTGACTGACAGCACTTCATAGTCATAAGTTGGAAGTTACTCAAAAGTCATCTAAATGCTAACCTTTTATTTTGCCAATAATAAAATTGAGGCACAGAGAGGTTAAACAGTTTGCTCAAGATCACACAGCTAATTAGTGGCACAGCCAGGACTATAAATCTGTGACTTCTATCCCAGTACCTTTTAGAAAAAAATAATAGACTTTATATTTTGGAACAATTTTAGGTTTACAGGAAAAATATGCAGAAAGTACAGTGGTCCCATATACCCCCTCTCCACCCTCCCTCAACAAATCTCTCCTATTATTAACTTCTTGCATTACTGTAGTACATTAGTTACATTAGATGGACCAACATTAGTGCATTATTAACTAAAGTCTACAGTTTACATTAGGATTCATTCTTTGTGTTATACAGTTCTACAGGTTTTGACAAATGCATAATGTCATGTATTCACCATTTTGGCATCGTACAGAATACTTTCACTGTATTGGCTCTACCTATTCATTCTTCAACACCCTTCTCTCCCTAACCCACAAACACTCGGTGACCATCGAGATTTTTACTGTCTATATAGTTTTGCCTTGTCCCAGTGACTTTTATGCTACATGATTCTGCCTTATATTCATATACTCTTAAGCCAGGACTTAACTGATTGAAATGCATACATTCATTTTTAGCTTGCATAATTTTATAGTCTGCCTTTCTTTTTAACTACTTATTATAGCTGAACTAACATAATAGGTGAACTAATATATTTTCTAAAGATTTATTTAAGTAAAATTTTTACATGGTGGCCTTTCTTAATTACAGATCACTCTCCTGAGTGTTCCTATCTTTGTGATGGAAAAGGAAATTATATATATACATATATATATGTATGTATTTTATTCTTTAAAATGTGCCACAAGCCCACAGAAGGAAACGTTGTATCTGTAATCATGGAAAACAATTGAAAATTGATTCATTTGATCAAATCAGACATTTCAAATTATGCCCATTAGCCACTAGGTGTCACCATAAGCCACTATAGTTAAAAGACAGTCTGATAATTTTGAAGGAAAAGTCAATGGAAAAAGTTTTGCTGGAATATTAAGTGACACTTTTATATAGAGCTAGATACATAGCTCTGTTATTTCCATCCCTAGTATTTTATTTCTAAGCCCTAGACCAAAGGACTAATTAGGAATTGATTTCACATAATTATTTTCATAGCCCAGGAATTAAGAATTATAATTGTAATATTGAGGATTTTAGTGACTAAAACAGTGTTTAATCAATGTCAAATAATGACAACATTCTGTCACATCTTGGGATTCCACTTTTTATGCTGTTTAGACACAAGAGGGGGAAGGCTGGGGGACATCTCAAGATCTGCACTGACCAGTTCTGTTTCAGGGCAGAGGGCGGCAGAGGCTGCCGGAAAACAATGTCAGTGGATGACGGTTCTGCAGGAGCTGCTGCTTTGGGGTTGGAAGAGCACGTAATTGGGTCTGGCCGATTGAAATCTATCTGGACATCATTTTATGCCCATTTTCTCCTTCACACTAGTATTATGAAGCTACATTTTAACCTATTTAAAGGTTTGATTACTTCAAATAAAATATAAAGTTTGCTCTCTGCTGAAAATGAAGGTGTTAGGGAGTTTTTGGAATGGGTCTGTCACATGCATTATTACTTCTTTGGTTTTCAGAGAACAAAACAAGAGCAGAAAAAGACATTTTGGGTCCCCTTCCTCTCTACCATAGTACTCTTTGGTTAATATTTGACATTCTATTTGATTTCTCAGTGTCTGGATCCAATGAAGAATCCCCTGCCTTATAAGATGGAGCCTACTACCCTATATGGATGAAAGAATAAAATAATAACCCAGCTTTCATTGAAACTAGGATATGTACACATGCAATAGGTCCTGCCAACCAGTTTCATCTACCCTGTTATGTGAATCAGAAGTTAGTCACATGAAGAAGAAGAATTGTGCAGAATCCTTCCAATGACAGTGGTGAGAGGGGCGGCAGCTACAACTTGTTTCCAGAGCCAGCAGTGCTGTAGGGTCTAGTAGCAGCTGTCTGTGGTGGTGGCAGGGCAAGCAGCAGTACCTGTGCCCAATGTTAGTGGCAAAGGCCAATCTGTGGGAAAGTTTTGCAGCAGGATTTGAGGTGAATTTTCCCACCTCTGAGCTTCCTGGAGATTATGAGAACTACTCAATAACTTTTTAATAATTATGCTTAATTAAGTTTTGTTTTGTCTTATTTTTGCTTACAGCAAAGAACACTGAGATATATTCCCAGTTTCCAAGGCAGATAAATTTGATAGAATAATGCCTACCACTGTTATTTATTTACCAGATTATCATAGATTTCTTCTTTGCTGCCAGTAATGAGTTTGATAAAATAGTGGTGGAGGTGGTGAATGAGTCCCTGAATGTGTGTGTGTGTGTGTATTTGGACAATGGGAGATTTCTGCCTTATTAAAGGCGGAGAACTCTTGTTATTTGTTTAATTCCTGTATCTCTTCTCCATCCTTGTCTCTTTCAGAACAGCATACACAAGTTACAGTACCTGTAGCCAAGGGTATGTCATGAGTTTTATGTAGAACAATGAATGCACGTAAATATGTAAGTCCCAAATGCTAGTAGATCTGTTAGAGAGCTGTTCTACTCATTCAATGCATCTGAGTCCCAGTCTCTTGATTAAAATATCTCATTTCATATTCTTTTTACTATGAATTACATACCAGTTTTAGTCTGCTAGGCTGCTGAAAGTAGAAACCAGAAAATGAGTTGGCTTTAACAATGGGAATTTATTAGCTTATAGACTTACAGTTTTGAGCCCATGGGAATATCCAAATCAAGCCATCATCAAGGTGATGCTTTCTTCTGGAAGACTGGCTGCCAGTTATCCTGGACTCCTCTGTCACATGACAAGGCACATGGTCTCTCCCTTTTCCTCCAGGTTTCCTTGCCCTCAGCTTTGTGCTTCTGTGGCTTTTGCTCTTTGTCTGAATTTCATTCTTTTATAAAGGACTCCAGTAAGAGGATTAAGACCCACCCTGGGCCACACATTAACTGAAGTAACCTTATTTAAAGGTCTTACAATAGTTTTACACCCACAGGAATGGATTAAATTTAAGAACATGATGTTCTGGGAGTACTTACAGTTCCAATATACCACAGTACCCATTTATTTATTATTGGAAATTTAGTGTTTTTCCAGAGCATATTGGTTAAGAATATTTGGGTCTGACAGATCTGAGTTATAATCCTAGTGTTGGCATTTATTTGCTAGGTGATCTTGGGCAAGTTACTTAAACTTACATAAAAATGAATTTTTTAATGACACAGGTAACATGCAAAAATATTCTCAGTATGAAAATTAACAATTATACATAAGGCTAAATGAAGTTCTTTGACACCCTTTTAATGCCTCAATGCCTGACCTTCCCCAAAGGTAAACACAGTCACCCATTTCCTCACCTATAAAATGGATGTGATATTATCTACCTGACAGATTGTGGTGAGGCTCCTTCACTCGGGAAAACTAGCTAAAATGCTGCTTGCTTAGGAAAGCCTTCCTTAGCCTTCCAGATTAGGCCAGAACACAACCCACCCCCTCCCCGCCCAATGCCTTCATGACACTCTTTACTTCACATTCAAAGCATTTTCATAGCTGAAATTTATTTCTCTAATTATAATAGACTATTATTTACTTAGCATAAGACTGATAGTACATCCAGAGCTTAAGTTAAGATAACCTTAATTCCTAAGAACAAAAGAGTAGAAAAAGAAGTTTTGACATCTTTTATGTATCTGTATATATAGCTTACATGCAAAATGTATATTTATATTTATATATAAATCTTTTTTCATATACTTATTTCCCTCGACAATTGAGTAAGAACTTCAATCCATTAACTCAAGTATTTAAGGAAATACAAATTTCTTGTCTCTTTTAACTTAATTTCAAAACCTGTGGTTGTTCTGGGGGTCCGCCTAGAACTGTGGTATCAAGGTGAGGAAAGACTACTTGGTCCTTGGTTGTCAGCCTCTGTCTATCCTGGTGTCCCTCCATGCTGCCCTCTAGTCCCTGGGGGTCAAGCCACATTGATGGCCTAGTCATTTCTGGTCCTGCTGAGTACTCCGTTGTACACCCAGGCAGGTCACTGCTGAATTCTCCTCATCTCTGACTACAAAGCCTTTCAAGTCCAACATTCTATTCCATGCTCCTCCATGGCTCAGGGAGAGGGACATTCTGAGGCTATTTCCAGTCCAACTGCCTAGATATCCTGTGCACTTCTTCATCTACTGCTGCTGCTTCATACTAGGTATGGGGAAACTCTACCAGACACTTGCCTTATCAGGCTCTAACCAGGCAACAGGGAGCACATGCCCTCGGTGCTGGAGTCCTGAGAACTACTTGGCATAGGTTGGGCACTTTGTACTTGTCCTTCTTTCTCTCTGAAATGCTCCTCCCACAAATGAACAAAGCCTCAGGTTCCAGTTCTGTCTTATCAGAGGGACTTTCCCTTAACACACTATGTAAACCTCACTGCCACCATATTCTCTAAACCCTTGACCCTTATAAGTTTCCTTTTCAGTACTTTTTAAAATTGATTTCCATTCCTTCTGTCTTTGCTTCTTTCATTTTTCTTTATTCCTTTCTTTATTTCTTCCTATCTCCATTTCCTTCCTCCCCCTCTTTGTTTATATTGATTATTATTTTTGTTTCTTCCCATTAAAATGTTGGCTCGATAAAATAAGGACTTTTCCATTTTCATTCTTTGTTATATCCCCAGCACTTAAGCAGAACTTAACACTTTATAAATGTTCAATAGACTTATTGAGTGAATAAATGAATGAATGGATAATGATTCATCCTTTTGTTATTATATTCCCTTAAAATATAATTATTTTCCCTTTTATTGGAATTAACAGAAATTTGTCTATTTTATCACTTTCTTTTCTGCCAATGAAATTTTCTTGTTTTTTATCAATTTATAATTTATTAATTCCAGCTTTTAACTAGATAATTCCTTCAAGTTGCTTTCCCTTACAGTTCTTTCTTTATTCTTGGGATGACTTAAATATGTAGTACATTTATTTTCCTTTTTGTAAAACAAGCAATGAAATTATACTTTAATATGGAGTGTTCTCATTTTTTTTGTTGTCTAAATAGTCCTATATTTTATTTTATACCCTTATTGACTTAATATATTTAAGAATATTATAATCACAAAGTAATTTTTGGTTAAATGCTTATTTTTAATATCAAAGTTTATTGGATTGTGGTCAGAGGATGTGGTGCCTGTGCAATTTCTTCTATGGAGAATTTATTGAGGGTTTTCTTTGTGATCAACTTTTCTAATGCTCCATTTTTTCCTGAAAAAAGATGCATTTATTCTCTTTAGAAGGTACCCGCATATATGTAGTAAGAAAGATACATTTTTATTCACCATGATTCCTTTTTTGAACTGCACTGTATTTATTTGGATTAAATGTATTGATAGGCCATCGTGGTTGAGAGTATGGTGTTGAGGTAAGAAGTCAATGGCAGACATTGTTGTTCTGATAAATACTCCGGCCCTGCTCCACCTGCCAGGTTGAAATGGCCTGCTGGCTGATCCCATACTGTGGGATGGGCAGCCAGGGACCATGGATCCTTGTCTCACCCTTTCTGTCAATGTTCTACCTGTGGAGTATGGCTATCTTGGGTTGCTTACTCTCTTCTCTTAGTCTATTATGTTGAGTAGTTGTAGTTACCAAATTTACATGTAAAGAGAGAAGCAGATGACACTGTATGAGCAGGGCA
This sequence comes from Cabassous unicinctus, assembly GCA_029593785.1. Taxonomy (NCBI): domain Eukaryota; kingdom Metazoa; phylum Chordata; class Mammalia; order Cingulata; family Chlamyphoridae; genus Cabassous; species Cabassous unicinctus. The sequence goes on from JAQZBX010001386.1 coordinate 79,825, forward strand.
TTTGACTCTGATTACAGGAACAGCTCTGCTTAATTTTATGGTCATTGTGCCATCTAGGTTCCAAGCTACAAGTAGAAAACTGATTTGGGTCATATTTTCTTTCTACCTACCTCCCAGATGGTTGTGTCAAGACTGAATAGTATGTGGACTTTAAAAAAAAATCCATACAATTCAGTGTTGTGTGAAATTTATTCCTTTAGTATATGTTTATAGGTATTTTATCAGGAAGTTTAATAGGACTTTTAGTAATGAAATTTCATTAATGTTTTCACTCATTGTAAATCACTAACAGAAAAGTTTTAAAAAAATTTTTTAATAACTTTATTTCAAATTCAAAAAAATAAAAGAAAAGGAAAAGGCAGCTCAACAAGTTAGGGAAACATTAATACCAAATAGTTCTTTCCAGGCACTTTTATCTCATCTAATTCCAACTACTAACTCAGTTTTTTAGATAAGTTTTTTTGAGCCTTAACAACTTTGAGTCTCTGCAGTGTTTATATCTAATGGGTGTCATTTTCTTACAGACACTATTTCTCTACCAATTTTAAGAAATAGACTATTATAGAAATGGAGATATAATTATATTGCATTGTTAAATTTCAGAACACAGCTAGTACATATTACACCTAAACCTACATGTGAAAATGGTGGGCATTTGCTTGCCCATGATTTTCTTTCATTGCTCATATGCAGACTTTATAATCAGTTATACATTTCATGTACAACTGCTGTTTTTTTTTTATTGGAGGGTGGGGTTAAATGATATCAAATAATACAAATAGGTTAACACTCTGATGTATTGTAAAGAGCCTTGGATTTTGGCTGGGAGACTTAAGGTCTTGTCCTATTTATGTTATTTACTAGCAGTGTGATATTGAGTGTTACTACAGTTTAAGTCTGAGTCTGATCTTAAATAAGGGAAGTAAAAATGCCTGCCTTTTTACATTCAAAGCTTCTACATATAATAGGAAGACAGCATTTCGTTAACATATGAGGTACTGCTGTGAGTATCTATGGACTCTTAAAAACACTTTTATAATAAGTATTATTATTTCCATTTTACATATAAGGCATAGAATTAAGTTGCCTGAGTTCACAGGTATAGGAAGTAGGATGATTGGCATTTGAACCTGTTGTCTCCAAGTTGGTGCTCTTTCTAAGACAATGCACTCTATGTGAAAGCCCTTTGTAAATTCTAAAACTCTATACAAAATTATAAACCCATATTATTAATGATGTTTTAGCTGATTCCACTGACTACCTAATCTTTGCCGTGTCTTCTCCATAAAGATGGTAAGCAACTGAAGTGGCAAAGTGCATGCACCTACCATGCATTGACATTAGAGATACAAATTATAATTTGGGATTCCAAGTGGATATTAAAATTCTATTGTTCAGATTTTAGTGATTCTTTTTTTTTTCAGTTAAAGTTGAAAGCAATAACAATTTATTGTCATTCCATAGACTTTCTTTGGACAAATTTTTATTATATAAGCAAATTAGGTTAAGAAGAGTTGGTAGCCCATTTTCATATCAGAACTTTATACACTTGAGAAACTAATGGTTTCAATATTGCCAAGTGATCTGAATGTTTTTAACATTACCAATGTAAAAATACATGGTAAAACGATTAAACACACACACAGAAAAAAAAAAAAAAGGCCATTGCAATCTAGCACATCAAACATCTGTGTCTTGACAAAGATGATGACTCTTTTATGTGTGGAGTGAGATGTTGCAAAAAAGCATGTCATGAGTAAATATAGTTGTTGTGGTCAGACATGTGAGACCGCAAAGCGGAAGGACTTTAATCTTGAGCCACATGTTTTTTAAAAAAATATCCTAGCACCCATTTATTTATAGCAATGAACCTGGCCATTCATTGGTAACCAAGGCAGGAAGAAGCTATCTGATATTATGAACAAATTTAGCTCTTTCAATATGAATGAATATAATCTTGAAAGATTTAGTTTTTAGTTATATTTTTTCACAAAATAATTAAATTTCATATAAGCTTTATGATTTGCAAAACATTTTAATACACACTATCTCATATGTTTTCATAATATTATCTTGAGGAAAAGGGGGCATTTTTTATTATCCTTATGCTATAGATGAGGGAATATGCTCAGAGAGGTTAAGCAACTTATCCTAGGTCACAAAGTTATTTATTGATACAACCCAGACTCAATGTAGTCTTCTAATCACAAAGACTGTAGTCTCAGAGTAATGTTAGGAACCATCAGAAAGCATTATATAGGTCCATCTCTTTACATATAGTCTACACATTATTAAAATAAAAACTATCTCAAGAATCTGTTGGCAGCAGATAGATTTAGTATTTCATAGAATCCTACAATTGTGAAACTAGAAAGATCCTAGAGATTCAGTCTGGCCATCTCATTTTATTTCATGTTGCAATGATGATTTCTTTCTGTCTAATCCATCAAAAACAAATTTTTGCAGTTCACAGTTGTTAAAAATACTATTTAAACAAAGTTTATATCAAGTTTGGTAATATTATGCTAAATATTTTTAAAGTGCAAAAAAATGGCAGCACCATTTATTACAGCGAGCACTATAAACTTAAGAGGGAATATAACCTAAAGCAGATCATCCAAAATCTGTTTATATTAAATGATTCATATTTCACTCTTCCCAGTTTGTCTTTTGTCTATTTATTATACAGTATTTAAATGAACACCAACAGCAGGATCAAATTTGCATTGGAAGATCATTGGCAGTCAGCTGGAGACTAAAAATTTTCATCAATTTTACATCATGTAAATTATCATTTATGTATCTCTGTATCTATCTATCTAATTTGGCTTAACTATGTAGTTCAACACATTGTAATCTGTTTTATAAAAATCCGACATAATTCTATTGTGAAGACTTCTGAGTATTGAAATATAATTCATACTGAAGTCAAATACTTGTTATGTAACTGCAGTATTATTAGCAACAATTATGTTATGTTCTTGGGTGAATAGATAATGTTAAGATGCTGTTTTATGCAGTAAAGTCTATAACTACTACAGAGTTCAGAGATGGTACACTAGTGACAATGAGAATATTTTTGGTGAAATGGGTCTTGAACCAGGCTGAAGGATAGATTCAGCTTTGGAGAAGAGAGTTATAAACATTCTAAAAAATGTATAACAGTGAGAAAAACATGGAAGTGGAATACTGTTGTGAAATTTATAATGAGGAATCTGGGTTTATCTGTATACAGAATGGCACAGACTGAAGAACTCCAGGATCTGAAATCAATAGGCTCAAGTCCAGGTAAGCTCTGGAACATGGAATCAAGGTTTGAGAAGTGGACATGTTTGGTCAGGGTGTGAAACCAGAATATGTGACTGTAGGAAAAAAGGAAAAGTGAGTAACTCTAATCACAGGTCCCAAACAAGTTTAAGCCAAGTAAGAAAGAAGGTAACTATCAATAGTGTTGAAGCAATAGGCAACAAACAGAGGTCCAGGAAGGCAGGAAGTTAGTGGAGGTCCATTAGAGGAGGTCTAATATTAGTGCCTGGGTGCCTGAGATTAATAAAAAGTAAATTCACTCAGTATTATATACCGGTTATAAGAAGGAAAGATAAAAGGCATTCAGCTAATAAGGTCAGAGTGGAAATAGCAGCAGGACCAGCTCAACATACAACCAGTAAGTTATTAATATAGAGATTCTCATATTCTCAGCTTTAGGTGTATTCTTGCTTAGAGCCTAGAATCAGGGTCGAACATGTGACTGGGGCTACTAAGGCTCCAAAGACAGGAGGAAAATAGGCATTAGGAGCCAAATATGCCATTCCTCATGATTAGACCTCACAGTATGTCAGAGCATCAGAAATAAGGTTGGATATGAACACCACAGAAACTGCAAAGAAGAGTTTGGGTTTCATGTGGCATTCAGTAGGTCCTTGAGCAGAGGAGAAGCCACGTGGAGGCAGTTCTTTATGCAAGGTTTTCTGGCAATAACTTGCTCAAATGAGGGAAACTGGACACACATGGGCAGATGAGAAGGTTTTATAATGATATAAATGTGAGGCAAAAAGTTCCATTAACCTCACTTACCAGGCAGTTTCAGAGATGATGTAATAATAGATGTTTCAATGCAGTGGGTTAAGAAGTGAATAGGAAGTGGCTATGTAGAATCAGCAAGCTTAGATTATTATT
>JAQZBX010001387.1:0-70062 GCA_029593785.1 Cabassous unicinctus
ATATGCATATGTATTTATATATCATTTTACAAATATTGGTATGTATTGTGAAAAATTTGATTTTTACCCACAATAAAAAAAAAAAAAAAAATTAACCTGTTGGAATGTGTCTTCCCTAAGGGACACTACCTTGGATTCTGAGTAAGAGTAGTGCAGGATGTGCCCCAACTTACAGAACTGGAGATTTTCCAAAGGTCATTTCTAAGTCAGGATGTTTCCACAAGGTAATGAATGCTAAGATATTCTAATGCCCAATATTGTAAATGGTTCTTAGCACCCTAAGATAATGCCTTGCTTCTCAATGAAGTCTTCTGTGATTACCCTAATTACTTTCAAATTACCTTAGTTTAAGAGCCTCTGAGGGCATATGAGCAAGCATACATGGTGGTTGGTGAAAATAAGTTGAATTACTCAACTGGTTTATCATTCAGTTGAATGTTGCTTGGCCACCATGGCTACCGGCATCTAGAAGGTAGAGGCCAGGAATGCTTTAAAACATCCAACATAGGATAGCTCCCCACAACAGATGTCCAAACATCCAAAATGTGAATAGTGCTGCTATTAAAAAACCCGTATCTATGTAGATTTCTCTCTCATCTCTTTTTTTTTCTTTGCAATTTATTTGTTGTGGAAATTGGTTGTCACTTTTCTTTCCTCTTAAATGTCACACAAATGTTATAGGGGTGTGATGTGTATCAGTTGGCTAGGTATGGTGTCCAGTTGTTTGGTCAAGCAAACACTGGCCTGATTATTACTGTGAGGGTATTTGATAGATGGGTTTAAATCATTAGTCAGTTGGTCAGTTGATCCCATCTATGGCTGATTACATCTACAAATAACAAAGGAGATTGTCTGCAGCAATGAGAGGAATCTCCTCATCCAATCAATTGGAGGCCTTAATTAATTGATGATTTCAGCAGTCAGAAAGAATTTCTATCTCTGCTTCAGCCAGCTTGCTTATCCTAGGGAATACAACTTCACCTTCACTGAGTTTCCAACTTGCAGCCTGCCCTATGGAATTTTTTTAATGTTAAAAAAATTTATTGAAGTATATCATTCATACAAGAACATATATAAATAATAAGTGTGTAGTAAAAGTTGTGAACTTACAAAACAAACATGCATAACATTATACAACGGTCACATATATCACCCCACCACCTGCCCTATGGAATTTGAACTTGCCAATCCCCCACAATTATGTGAGGCAATTCCTATAATAAGTCTTTTAATATCTATCTATCTATCTATCTATCTATCTATCTATCTATCTATCTATCTATCTATCTACCTACCTGCCTACCTACCTATCTATCCTGCCAGTTCTGTTTCTCTGGAGAATTATGACTAATAAAATGGATTTTTATTATTATTTTATCTTTGGATCTTATACTTAAATAACTGCAGTATCGGGAAGCATTTGACTTATTTCCCTCATTAGATGTTAACGAATTGAAGCAGAAATCACAAGTTGCACATCATTCTGTCTCTCAATATCATTTATAAGTCCTACATAGTAGGTGCTTAATAAATGACTGTTCAATGAATACCCAAAGTTGCACCATTCATATCTTTATCCCTCCTGTGGAAAGCGTTTCACAACATTTCATTAAATGAATAATTATTGGATATTTTCCTAGGCATCATGCACTATTTTAGGACCTGGGGACCTAAAAGCAAGCAAGAGAGTTGTGATCCTCACCGTCAAGGGCAATTCCAAACCACAAAACAGTGGTGCTTTGTTATGGCAGCCTTAGGAAGCTAATTCAGACCCCAATAAGCACAGCATACCCCTCAACTATAAATGCAGGAGTTGCTTCTTCCCCAGAGAAAGATATTCCCTTGGCCACTTGGGTCTAACGTCTAAGTCATATAACCCTGTCAAGTCACATAACCCTGATCATTCTAGTGTCTAGCCATAGGCTATTTTGATGTTAATCCAGCTCTTATCTTCTTTTTCTCTCCCAAGGTGCAGAGACAATTTATTACGCTCCTTAAATGCTCAAAGGCTGGAAGCACACTGTACTCTGGTTTTCAAGCCAGGTTCATACTCATACATCAAGGTAGAGGCATGTCCTCAGTTATTCTAGAGGTCAATTTATTCCTCAATCATCTCTGCCCTTTCTAACCCTGTTCTTTAAGTTTCTTAGTCATTTCAAGTTTGAGAATTGAGTCAGGAGTAAAAATTCACCTTCTAGAAATTCCAAACCCACATGGCAAGAACTTAGTTTCCTGAAGCCACTGCATGCTTCAGGTGATACAATCTCCCTCTTCTTCCTATTCCCTGAAGACCCACCAGACCCCACATGGACTAAGGTCACTTCCTCCAGGGAAGTACCTTGTCTGCTGATTTACTGCCTCCAGGAACTTTCTGGGTAAATGTAGTCACCAAGTCACAGAGGTATCCATAAATGGTGCCACCTGCAGAAGGACTCACACTGACCCTGAGTTTTTCACTATAAGTATTAAAATTAGGGGAAAGGCTGCCAGGAAATAGGTCTGATGGGCTGTCTGACTAAGCACAGGGGCAGGGACTGGGGGTGAGGGGACAGAGAGGAGTCAGTTATGTCTCTGAGTCCACTCCACTCTGCAATTCTGGCTGAAGAGATGATATTATCCCTGGCAACATTAAGTATATGACTTGGGAGGATCTTGGAGATTTAACCCATCTTCTCATTTTACTGATAATGACCCTGAGGCCCAGGAAGGGAAAGTGACCTTCCCAGAATGTGAATTTGTGGCAGAGCCTGGCTTATAGCCCTGGTCCAACTCAAGTATGATGTTCTCTTAGACTATGCTGCCCTCTGCATCATGACGCCTACTCCCAAAGGAGGAGAAGGGACAGAGCACACAGCAGCTCCAGGCTCTTTCCAGCTGCTGACTCTTGGTTGACATTGATTAGCCTTAGCTCTTTCCCCCAACATGCACTACTTAGATGCCTACAGCTCCAAGATGTTAAGACCAAGTTTGAGGACCATTTCCTCAGCTCTCTCCCATCCTCCTTTCTCCATCCCTAGCCACTCTGACCCAGGCATAGGTCTTTCCCAGTGTAAAGGACAATGCAACTCAGTGACAGGGGCCTTGGGTTGTGTGGTGTACTGGGCAGGGCTCTGTTCCAATTTTGCCTATTTCACAATTCTGGTAAGCACAGAGCATAATTTGTACCCTAATTTCCACTCTCCCTTCTATACACCCCCCTCCCTTGCTAGTGTCTATAGAATTGCTTTGATGACAACTCATCTCCTTTTTTTTCTTCCCTGTAATATGATTCTTATTCTTAAGGAGGGATGAAATCCTTACCCAGACTTGCCTTCTCCCGACCACGAGTGATGGTTAATTTCCTGTGTCAACTTCACTAGGTTATGGTGTCCTGTTGTTTGGTCAAGGGAGCACTGGCCTGATTGTTATTGTTGGGATATTACTTGGATTTAAATCGTTAGACAATTGCATCTATGGCTGATGGCATCTACAATCAACAAAGGGGATTGCCTTCAGCAATAAAAGTATCCTTTTCCAATCAGTTGGAGGCTTTAAAAGGAGAACTGATGATTCTAGCAGTCAAAAAGAAGAAAATTTCTAGCTCTACTCCAGACAGTCAGCTTCTCCTGGGAAATTCATCATCACCTTCATTAGAGTTCCCAACTTGCAACTTCTCCTGGGGAATTCAACATTACCTTCTTCAAGTCTGCCCTATGGAATTCAGACTTACAGTCCCATGATAACATGAGCCAATTCCCATAATAATTCCTGTTGGTTCTGTTTCCCTGGAGAACACTTGCTCTATGCCAAAGCAATAAAAGAGAGATCAACATGTGCAAGAGGAGACCTTTAATGAAAACATGGTAGAATTGGAGGCAATCTTAGACAGTGTCTAATCCAACTTCTTATTCTATTGATGGGGAAACTGAGCCCTGAGATGCCATACAAATCCTGACGTAATTAGCAGAACTTAAGAGGTAGCTTTGAGGACAGAATTAAGTATTTTAGAGATAAAAGAGGCTATGTGTTTCTAACACAGGCTAGAAAGACGAGGTTCCAACCATGTGACAGAGGGAGCTCAGATATTAGGTGACCATGTGCATATTTTGATAAATTCTAAAATGTCTTTCATTTTCTCTATCATACTGTATAGTCATTTTTATACTACAAACATGTGACAGTGAATACCAGGAGTAGGCCAATGGATAACAGCAAGAAAATGATAGTTCTTAATGTTCTTTAGTTTGAAAACATGATATTATTAATTGTGGTATTTGTTGTTGTTGTTTTGGTGGAAGTATGATGGGGACCAACCTAAGGCTTGCCATATAAACCCGTCATTCCCATCAAATTAGTCAGTTGAGATGGAAATCTTGACTTCTTTGATGGGCCAGCATCACTCTGAAAGGCAGATATCGGTGCACAGGGCTGGCATGTGCTATGGCAAAGAAGACTCTGACGGTGCCTGGTTGGCTTGGCCAAGGTTTTTTCAGGTGGTGCCTGGGCATCTTCCTAGCTCTGAGTCACTCACCCACAGTATTTAGCTCCAGCTTTGGCCTTCTTTCTGAGATGAACATCCTACTTTGAAGCAGAAAGTCAATTTATTATTTTACCTGAAGAAATATAATTACGGAGCAGACCAATAGCTCTGTCTTGGCAAAACTAGGAAATATTTATAGTGTCATAAACTAAAAATAAATGCCTTGTTCTAGGCATTATGGGGAAATACAAAGAAGCACAGGCATGGTGTCATTCAGTGTATCACAAGAGATGAAAAGCTGAGTTAAACGGTAATTTTGATAACATAATCATTTGAGGAATGTCACAAGGAAATTGAAAATAAGGGAGACATTGCAGGGAAATGTAGGGGACTAAATGGTTCACAGAGAAAATGAGGTTTTAGCTGGGTCTCTGAGAATGAGTAGACCTGGAGAAGAGTAATTGTAGGTGGTAGGAAGTATGAAATGTAGAGGGGAGGGCAATTGCTCTCCCATGTAACACTGGGCAGGATGGAGGCCGCAGTTTGCTCCTTATTGAGGAAACCGAAAATTTGGTCTTCCAGGCTGACAGGTCCAGAGTCCCATCTGAGGAGTGGGGAGGGAACCAGAGAAGCCTGCACTCCTGATCACCAACCACTGTCAGTTCAAAACAACAGGCCCTTCCCCAGGGTGAACCAACAGTATTCCACAAGCAGGGACATCATTCTGGTCCCTTATCCTCAAACCTCTTGCTCGGCTTCCTAGCTCTCTCGGACTCTCATAGACCAGTGCCTAAATTCTCTCAAAGGCTTCCAACTAGGCTGTAATTTAAAGAGGCTCCAAAACGTCCCTGGCAGGGATGGAGTAAGGGGCTCGGGTACTGAGCTACCACCAATCCTTCATCTTGTCCTCTGAGGCCAGGGTCAGGGGCCCAAATAAACATGGTGCCCCACAGAGATGCTCCTGCGGCCAAACGGCTCTCAGCGGCTTGACTCAAAGTCACCTGGACAGGACTGACGGAAACGCAGGACAGGCTCAGCCCTTCCCTAATAGGTTTTCCAGAGTTGATCCATCATTCTGCCCAGAGAAGGGGAAAATGAAAATAGATCAGGCACCACATGACTGTGACCTGTGCTTCCCTGGAAGTGGTAACAGGTGAAGGAGAGAATGACAAGCTGGGGAAACTGAGGGGGGAGGGTGCTGGCAGGCAACAAGTTTCTGGGTTCAAATGAGCAGGGTGAGTGGATGGTGTGGGGGAAGGCTGGCACTGACTGCCTCCCGGCAGGGCTCTTTCTGGGCACTGGGCAAGGCCTGTGGCTTTGGGAGCTGCCCCAAGCTGGCAATAGTGCCAACACTCTCTTCACCCTGTGAAATGTATTAATTAGTGAGTGGTTTTGGCCCAGAGAGGGTTGCCGTGGCCTCAAATGGCTATAGCAGACAAGAGGCAAGTCCATCTATAGTGCCTCTGAGAAATTTCAGCTGCATTTAGGCTTTTCTGCGCCTGAAAAGGTGAGAGAGGATGAGATATTGGCAAAGTTAAATGGAGAAAATTCAAAACATCCATGCAAATTAGTACAAATCCCCCAGCCTAGGATGGAAACACACAAATCCAAGCTTATTGGAATCTTTGCTGTAGGTAAGATTATTGGTAACAAAACAAGTAAACAAAAAGCCCTGCTTCTGTGAAATGGTGCCTCTTGCTACTGTTCTCTGTACTCACTCCCTTTCCTAAAATGACAGTGGAAAATGGTTTGGTCTGATTTAGCCACGGCATGTCAGAGCTAGAAGAAGCCTTCAAGGTCTTCTGGTCTCACTCGAATTGTTGGGTGGTATATTTGTTTCCTAGGGCTGGTGTATCAAAGTAGCAAAAACTAAGGACCTTAAAACGAAAGGGATATGCTCTCTCACTGTTCTGGAGTCTGGGCGTCTGAAATCAAGGAGTGGGCAGGGCCACGTGCTCTCCAAACCTCCAGAGACTCTTGGTGATCGTTGGCGCGCAGACGCCTCCTCCCAGCTCCGCCTGTCCTCGCGCGTCCTGCTCCCCTGTCTGCTCTCCTTTCTTACGTGGACACCTGTCCTGCTTGGCTTAAGGCCCACCCTAACGCAGTATGGCTGCTTGTTAACTTAGCGAATCCCATCTGCAATGGTGCTATTCTCAGATAAGGTCACACACACGGGTCCTGGGGGTTGGGACTTCAGTGTATCTTTTTGGGGTACACAATTCAACCCATAACAGATGGCAAGCTTTGGTCCAGAGAGGTGAACCGACCTTTCCTAGGCCACGCAGCTGGTTAATGGCAGAGCTGAAGGAGGGGGGAGCAAGTTTTTTCATTCCCAATGGAGGAGTCTTTCTTCCACCCACATCTGATGCAATAAATATTTTTAAACCTACCTGCCCAGCTGGGCTAACAAAAGAGGGGCCTTCAGGATAAGCAGGGTAGGGTAGCAGGGACAGCTGGCCTGCGCGTGCATCCGGCACCCCACAGCCCGCTGAGAGGGCAGGGCTGCCTTTCCCTGAGGGGCTGGCACTCAGACCCCATCCTCTGGGCTCTCCCCGGGTCTTGCTGACACACCTCAGGACACTCTGCCTCGATCTCTTCTTCCTCTAGAAAAAGAAAACTCCCCTTGCATTTATGCCTAACTCAGCTCCACTCCAGTACCTCAGTCCTGCCCAGGACTCTCGTGGAATCCTTATGAGTGGGGATAACAGTGAAAAGAAAGGCAGGGGATTAAGTTATAAGGAAGGAAAAAGAGGAGAGGAGAAAAAGAAAGAGAAGGCAAGACAATTAATTTGAATGGAATGCTGACTATATGGCAGGCCCAGTCATACTCATCATTTCATTTAATTCCCAAATATTCCTACTGTGATCCACACATTTACAGAGGCAACTGCATGGTGTGCACAAGAGCACACGGACAGAAAGTGGCAGAGAAAGAACGACACCAGGGTGTTTGGCTTTATCGGCTGTGTGCTTTCCACTCCAGCAGAGAGGATCAAGAGGACTAGAAAGAAGATGGCTTGGGGACAGGCCGGAGTTTGGCGGAAAGCTGTGGAAGGGAGGAGAGAGGCTTTCAGGCATCCTGGGTTCTGATGCCGACCTCACTTCTCGGTCCCTCCGTCCTCAGTGCACACGTTTATCTCTGGTCCACTATAAATCAGGGTCTGTTCCAGGCAGCAGCGTGGGTTACTCGAGAGATGGAGACTGCTGAGCTCCCCACACTGACGGGCCACTCCCACGGTTGTAGGTTTTGTTCATCAACACGGCAGCCGGGGTTCAAGAAATAAGAGAATATCAGGTCAGGCTAAGTGCAGTGAAAAAAAAAAAACAGGATGACATGCTGCAAGGGCTCTCTGGGGAGGTGACATTTGTGTTGAGCCCTGAATCAACAGAGATGCTGGGCATGGGAAGCTGCAGATGGAGACATTTCTCCAAAACGGAACAGCAGGGTAACCTGGCCCTGGTGCTGGACTGTGTGACCCACCCAGGCTGATGACCTCGGGCAGCGGAACACCCCGGAGAAGGTCAGTTGTGCAGTTTAAGACCAGTCCTTCCTGCTTTGGGCAACGTGAGGGCATGGTCTGTAAAGGGTTTAAAAATATTAATCAATTCTAACAATGTCTATGATAAAATACTCCTCCCTGTGGCTAGGACCACGTCCATGACCCACCCCCACGGCCACCATTGCTCGGCTATGCCACCTCTCCCTCCATCACAGACTGGAGAAGGCAACACTTACCAGGGGCAGGGTCAGGGAGCAGGAGCTGGTACCTGGGGCCTCCAAAACCTCCCAAAGGGCAAATCATTTCCCCTCCACACTAGATATGAAGCTTCACTGAAGGTCAGTGAGACCTCAGGACCCTTGGAATTGCCTGAAAATGCTGACCAGCCCTTGGAGAAAGACAATGAGTAGAACTGGCTCATCCTTCCAGCCTGTGGCTAAGGCCCCCCTGCCCGCCTGCACTTCCTTAGTGGGGTAATTGCCGTGAGAAGATTTTCCTGTTCACCAAAGGAAGTCTAAATAGTTTCTCTTTTCGGATGTCAGCATAACCAACGCGTGTTAAAGGCCAGTTGCATCAGTTCTCTTAGGCAATTTAGCTATTGTCCGAGCCAACCAGAGGCATCCGGAGTGCAGGCTTTGCTCAAACCTTGGAACCTGGGAGAGGCTGGGAAAAGAAGCAGGGGGACACGGGAAGGGGCTGTGGCTTCCAGAAACTAGGGGAACACCCTGAACTGTAAAAGCAGATGCTTCCACAGACCGAGGGGGGCGTTTCTCTAAAGTCTCAGTGAGGGGTGAATGCCAGGCTTTGCCAGCCTGTGGGGCCAGGCTCCTCGCTCTCGCCTCCAGCGCGCTGGCTCTGCCTCTCACGCTCCTTCCCCCTCAATCTCCCTCTCCCTTATCAGCTTTCTCTTCCGCATTGTCTTGCTCAGTTTTTTTTCCCTCTCAGTTTCTCTCTAACTCAATCTCTCTCCTCTCATTCTGTTTCTCTCTTCCTCTCCTCAAGCTCTCTCTTTTCTTCACTCTCGCCACCCTTCTTCTCTCTACCACATCCTCTCTCTGGTTTGTGGGGCACTGACCTGGCAGTCTGACACACTCAGTTTAAATTTCAACTCCATCACTTTCTTAGCTCTTGAGCTTCAGTTTTCCTCATCTGAAAATGAAGAAAATACCTAGTTCAAACAGTGGTTAGAAGGAATCAAACAGGTAACATTTATAAAATATGGTGCCTGGCACGTAACAGATGCTTGATTGGCGGTGGCTTCTTTTGCTAAGGAGGCACAGAATGGTGTTAGCACGGCACTTGCACCCAACAAACATCAGTACATCTTCACAAAATTCCCATGCGGTTGGTTGTGGCATTGTCTCCATTTTATGGATGAAAAAACTGAGGCTCAAAGAAGTTAAGTAATTTGGACAAGTATTTTTTAAACCTGTTTTTTTTAAAAACAAATAAATAAATTCCCACTACAGTATCATCAGCTAAGTTGCCTTGCTGAGATTTCCAGCCATTCTGTACGCCAAACACCTGAGGGCCATTTTCCAAACCCCTGACATTATAGTTTAAATTATGACTCCAATTATGGAAACATTCTCTTCCAACTACTGTGTCGTTTCTCATCTAGCGTTAGAAAACTCAGGGAACATAAAGACTCTCCATCTCCTCACCCAGCCTCTGCGTCTCCAGGCCGAATTACCAGACTCCTTTCATCTTTCTCAAAGACTCGCATCAAGTAATGCTTTCGTCATCTTTATGGTTTCCATTCCAGCTCTTCTAGTTTCTTGCATGTTCCGGATCAGAAAGCTCTTCCTTGGCTTTGGGATAAGACCTTCTCTAGCTCCATGTCTAAAACAGGGAGGACAAAGAGAGAGAGCACTGGGCATTTTAATTTTTAATGTTTTTATCTTGATGAACTTTTGCAGTGTTTCTGTTGGTGCACAACAAATGGAAGCATTAGTCACAATTTACGTAGCTGATTTCGTGTAACTGAATTCTATGGTGTTTAAAACCGTGACGGACCCTTCTCCCAGAAATTGGAGCGACGCCGTTCACTGGGCCACACACACCTCCCACCCTTTCCTTTTCCTTTGTTGCCCAAACCACAATTTGTAATTGACTGTTAGTTTTGTTTAATGTCTGTGTTCTCTACCAGGATCTAAGCTCTATGAGAGCAGATATCACATCTGTTTAGTTCACCCAGCTTCAGATATACACCCAAGCATCTTACATGCTATAACTCAGTATTTCTGGCTACACATTAGAATCATTGGGGGGAATTAACAAACAAACAAACAAACAGTTGCTAATGCCAGTCCAGGTCTGGGGTGGCACATGGGCACCTGTAATCTTTACAGCCCTACAAGTGATTTGTACACTGATGTGCATAGTACCATAAGGTGGAAGCAGCCCAAGTGTCTGTCAATGGAAGAATAATAAACACAATGTGGGATATGCACTCAATGGAATATTACTCAGCCATAAAAAATGATCCATACTATAACATGGAGGAAATTCTAAGACATCATGTTGAGTGAAATAAGCCTGGCACGAAAGACCACATATTGTATGATATCAAATGGGTATGAAATAATTAAGCAAATTTATAGAGTCAGAAACTAGAACACAGGATACCAGGAGCAGGGGAGGGGTTGGGGGATGGGAATTTAATGCTTAATGGGTTCAGAGTGTCTGTTTGAGGTGATGGATAGGTTTTTGGTAGTAGATGGTGTTGATGGCAGCACAGCTTGTGAACATAATCAATACCACTGAATTTTATACTTGAAAGTGATTAACATGGGAAATTTTAGGTTGTGTATATGTTACTAGAATAAATATTTAAAAACCCACATAATTGTACAATACTAAGAGTGAACCCTAATGTAAACTATGAACTCTAGTTAATAATATAATCATAATAATATTATTTCATCAACTGTTACAAAGATACCACCCTAATGCAAAATGTTAATAACAGGGAAAACTATGTGTGTGATGGGGGGTTACATGGGAGCTCTGTACTTTCTGCATGATTTTTCTGTAGACCTACAAATGCCCTAATTTTTAAAAAATTGATAGACATAAAAAATAAAGTAGAATAGAATTGCAAAAGCTCTGGAAGCACTTCTAATGTGCAGCGAGGCTGAGAACCACTCATTCTAGGCATACTGGCTTGCCGCTGTGTAAACTTTGCCTACCTGTCTCCTCGGCCTGGCGTCAGTTTCTGCTGGCGGTGCCCAATCCCCCACGTGCCCTGTTTGGCCTAACACTTTCCTTGGACCCTCCCTAACACATTCCTCCTTTGATTTAAACACCTGCTTATGGCTTGCAACCTCCAGGATGTGGCTCCTGATGAAAGCTGCCCAGTCTCCATGCCTGCTGCATAATTCATAACCCAGCCCTCCTCCTCAGGATCCTTTTAGACTATTTTCCACAAGCATGTGTTTCTGTTGGCAGTGCCCTAAGTGTGATTGATCTTGACCGTAAGCTCCTGGAACTTTGCTGTGGCCCAAATGCTAAGGTGGCAGGAATAGGCCCCATTCCCTCAATTTGAACTGTTTAACCTGAAAGTGGGGCAAGAGAGGCCTCTGGTCACACACACACAGTGGGGAGGAAGGGAAGCAGGTGGAGCTAGCACTGGATTTCCAGCATATTCCAGACTACCAGAGGAACTCGGAATGTTGAGTGTGGAGAAGAGCAGGGATGTCCTGGCCCTTCCTGGCTCTGAGCATTTGAGGAACAAGCCTATGGAAGATCACACCTGACTTGAAGCCCTTGAAGATATACCCAGTTTAAAGCAGGGAAGCTATCTGGGGCAGAGTGCAGCTCAAGGTGAGGAAGCCTCCTCCTATTGTCGAGTTTCCCTGGCAGGCCAGTGAGGGCTTCCTAATGTCTGTCACTTTCATACCACCTTCTTGGATTTTGCCATATGCTCGCCCCATCTGTCCTCTTATTTACCTAATATTTTTCTTTTAAAAAATCTTGGCTTACTTGTTCTTATAAATAATAAGATACCTATAAAAATATGGGGGTTGGATGTATTAGTGATATATATATATATATATAAAATAATATACATATGATACACATATATATATTTTAAATGTATGAAAGTTACTACCCAAGTGTACATAATGGTGGCACTTCCACAGGATATATGGTGCTGTCTCTACTCCCACTGCAAACCTGGGGCAGTATAATAAAGTTAGATGAACCCACTGATTTCTACCTTGGGTAGGTTCCTCAGCCTCTCTGTGCCTCAGTTGTGTCACCTGTAAAGTATATGGTAACTGTCTCCTGGGATGCTGACAGGAGGGAAGGATTTAGCATGCAGGGGGGCATGTATGTTATTACCTGGTACCACTCAGGAACGAACATTTCTTAAGCCCTTGCTATTCCTCTTATATCTCCAATCAGAAGGGCTGGGTGGTTCCTGCAGGAATACCTGTCTGGAACTGGGCCTGGCAGGTGAAAAAGTTCTAGAGTGGAGATTGCAAACCAGCTCTGACCTCCATCCAACAGCCACACTTGGGTTTCAGCAGTATTTTTTTTTCTTTTAATTAGAAAAGTTGTGGGTTTATAGAACATGCATAAAATACAGGATTCTCATATGCCACCCTATTATTTACAGCTTGCATTGGTGTGGAACATTTATTATAATTGATGACAGCACATTTTTGTAATTGTACTATTAACCATAGTCCATAGTTTCACTTAGGGTTCACTGTGTAATGTAGTTCCATGGATTAAAAAAAAAATTATTCTATTACCATATATACAGCCTAACATATCCGCCTTTAGCCACATTCAGGTGTCTGCCCCAGTGCTGTTGATCACGTTCACAGTGTTGGGCTACCATCACCACCGCCCATTACCAAACCACCCCCATCCTTGCAAATAGGAACCCTGCACATTTTAAGCCTTAACTTCCCATCCCTCTCCCCACCCCATCCCCTCGTAACCTACATTCTAGATTTTGACCGTAGGAGTTTGCCTATTGAAAGTATTTCCTATCAGAGGGATCCTACAATATTTGTCCTCAGCAGCACCTTCAGAGCCTCTGATTGTGAGTACCTGTGGCCTGTGCAACACACCTTCCTCTTCACTGTCCTCACCCTTCTCTACTGTCCACAGGGCCTGCTTCCTTCCTGGACGTCCAGCACTGAGGATCTGTGTGTGCGTGGTGTGAGCGTGTGGTGTGGTGTGTGGGCTATGTGTGTGCATTTGTGGTAGGTGTGTGGTGTGTGCATGTGGTGTGTGTGGGGTGTGCAGGTGGTATGTGGGTATATGTGTGCATGTGTGTGGTGAGTGTATGGTGTGAGTAGTGTGTGGTTTTCTGGTGTGTAGTTTGTGTGTGGTATTGTGTGTGCCTGTGGTGTATGTCGTGTGTGGGTTGTGTGGGTTGTGGGTGGTGTATGAGTTTGTGTTGTGTGCCCTGTGTGGTGTGTTGTGGTGTGTGTGTGCCTATGGTATGTGGGGTGTGTGTGTTGTATGTGTGGTTTGTGTGGTGTGAATGTGATGTGTGTGGGATGTGTGCGTGTATGTGTGGTGTGGTGTGGTGTTGTGTGTGTGGTGTGTATGTTGCGAGGTGTGGTGTGTGTGATGTCTACATGAGGTGTGCTGTGTATGTTGTGAGGTGTGTGGTGTGTGTGTGTTTGTGGTGAGTGTGTGCTGTGTGTGATGGGGGTTTTGGAGATGGGCATGCTAATCAAGAGGAGGGAGGCTACAGAAGAACCGACAGGGACGGTTTCTAAGACCTCGAGCTACCTGAGAAGCTACAAGAAGATCCAGATCAAGCCCCTCATTTTACAGATGTGCCCACAGGCCCAAGGCTGCTGAGAGGCAAGTTTCCCATCAGACCCACTTCTGACTGCTGAGTCGGTGTCTTTTCTAATAGTTTTAACCCTGTGGTCCCAGCCTTGGGAATGCAACAAACAAACAAAAACAAAGTAAACAAGCAAACCGACTCCACCTCACCTTCAACAGAGTGAATCACCTGCAGCCCAGGTGAGTGTGAGGTGCGAGGGCTGCCGGCCCTGGCCTCTCCCGGGCTCCAGCCTCTGGCATCACTAGTCCCCACGGTCTTCCCAGCCAGAGCCTCCTCAGCCCTACAGGAGTCCTCGTCTCCCGCTCTCCCAAACCCCTCTGCACAGCAGCAGGGCCTCCCCAGCGCCCACCTGCCTTTGCCTTTTGTCCCCGTCTTTCCTGAAGGCCTCAGCCCTGGGCAGAAGGGCAGAATTTCACTTTGACCTGTTGTTCCCTGGGCACAGAAGGGCTTCATCTCCTCAATACCAGGCCATTTCGCTGGGGCTTACCCCAAGTAGGAAACACTCTGCAGGGCGGCAGCAGAGGTGGGCATCAGGGGCTTTCACTGGGGTTAAGGACGGCACCACCACTGAGACCAGAGGGGCCGGCCAGCCTCAGCTTTCCTTCCAAACGTTCTCCAACCCTGCGCCCCGTTGAATCGTTTTCCCCTTTGGGGCTCTATGATTGTGTGTGGCTGTTTTTGTGTCCTTCCAAACAAACGGCACTTACTCATTAACTACGTGTACTTCTCCCCGTGAAATGCTTGGAGAGCGCCGCCTGCGTACAGGACGATGGAGCCTCCTCCGTTTGGACTCCGGGCTGTCAGTTCCCCTTAGAAGCCAGTCGTTGCAGGAGAAGTGAGTGCACGGTTTAGAGTGTGCATCTTAGCAAGAAGGACCAGTTAACACAATTCCTGGACTTCAAAGTTGTCTTACGAAAAGCTGAAGTAAAAAGAAAAAAAAAAGTTAAATATACAAACGCCAAGGCCCTACAGGCTGTCAGTAGTTGAAAGAGCCTCGGTACTACCCAGCCTTTGTCAGCTTCATGTTTGGGGACTCCAGCTCGTGTCAATGGTCCATTGGGAAGAGCAGGAAGTAAGGATTAGGGAAGCTGGTGCCTAACAGGGCAAGTAGGAGCCGGGAGGCTGCTCCTGTGCTCTCCTGGTTGCCTGGCCAGCAGGTGGCTTCCCTCCTCTGCCCTGGGCGCTGTGGTGCGTTCTGCTGCGTCCTGCAGCTTCGCCCTGCCGTGCCTCTCCCCTCATACCACAGTGTTCCCTCTGTCTTCCTCTGCCTGGGTCTCAAGCTCTCCCCCTGCTCCTCTTGTCTCCCAGCAATACCTTCCTCACCTACAGGACCGTGGGTGAAAGCCCAAAGGCCAGGGGGCTGGAGGGGGTCATTTCTGTATCTGTCAGGAGCCAGTGCGTATGCTCATTAGTTCACTTACGCTCTGGGGGAGAATTAAGGGGAAGGCTCTATGCTGGTCATGAGCATGCAAACGTGGAGCTCAAGGCCTAGAGAAAAGCTGGAAAACCGGCTGCCTTCAGTCCATGAAACCATGTGGGAGGTTTCGCACAAAACTCTGGATTTGGAGTTTCTTTTTATAATCCTGAAGCTCTAGCCCCACTGGATCCACACGCCCCCCTTGGCCCCTGCTTGGGCTCTGGGGTTTGCCTCAGTTTCCACCCTCCCTACTGTCCCGGGCCCGGCAGCTTCTCTCCTGTTTGTGAACTGCCTGGCCCCTGTGGGAGTGCGAGTTTTCCAGGCCTGCTAGGCGATGCGGATGGGGACATTCACTCGGAATGAGGGAGATGGTGCAAGAGAAATTAGCTAGACATGAAGAAACCGTTTCCTGAAGCCTGAATTGTGAAAGCCCAAGACTGGGAGCAAAGGGAAGTTACTCTTCCCTAAAGAATCCCAAGGAGGGGGACGCCAGGCGCCTGACAGGGGCAAGAGTGCTTTCCTCCTGTTCCTTTCAGCCGCGGGATTTTTACTGTGCAGGAAGACTCAGTGCCTGCAGGCTAAACTCTGGGGTGCTTATTTGAGCTGATTTCTTTGAAAAGTATATTGCAAAATCACCCTGGATCCCCTGCCTCCCTACACTCTCTTCCCCTTTGAGCCCAGCTAAGAAAAGGACTTGAAGGTTATTTTTCTTGTGATAAAGTGCAGTCAGTGTTGGGCTGTGTGGGGAAGAGAGGGAGGGTGAAGATGGGGCAGGGAAGGGACGGGACACTTTCACAGAGAGACCTGAGCAGCAAGGGAGGCAGACAGCCTTGTAGAGAAATCTCTGTCTTTGAAAAAGGAGGTTGTTTCAATGCCAGTGGACTCTGCAAATTCAGTGAAGAAAAGTATGATTTAATTAATTTAGGGAAACAATATGGGCTAGCCTGGCAGCTGAGGCATACAAGATAGGCCTGTAATGCTTTAGGTGAGAGCTGGCTGTGCCTTGGTAGAAGAGGGACGGTTAGGGAGCTAGATGGGCATTGAGTGGGGTGAGGGTGTTTGAGGGTTCCATAGTAGGGGTGAATGGGGTGATCTTCATGACTGTTGGAACTAAGCAGTGTCCTGGGGCAGGTCCCCAGGGGCATGGAATGGAGGCCAATGTCAGTGCAATGCCGTCAATCGTTTTTGGAATGAAACTGGGGTTTGAAAAAAGAAGAGAAAAAAAAAAAAGATGGAAGCAGATTACAAGAATGTCAGTGTGATCTGGTGAAAGCAGAACGTGGGGCTGAGGCAGGACTGAAACAGGGCACATTTTCCTAGCTATCTGCCCGCACGCTCTCATCTCCCTGAGATGTTCACAGCTACTCAAGAAGCTGCAACCAGATACTTCATTCTAGATATGCTTTTCTTGTGAGGTTTTAAAAATTTCCTCCTGCATCCCCCAGTCTAATCAAAGGCCCTTAACTGAAGCAATCTAATAAAAACTGATCTAATCAAAAGGTTCCTTAACTGAATCTAACCAAAAAGTCCAATGTGCAATAGGTTTACATGCTCAAGAATGGGTTAGCTTAGGAACATAATTTTCTGGGGTCCACAAAAAGACTCAAACCAGCACACCTGTTCTTAATTCTTTGAAGTATATATTACCTGGGAGTGGATTGCTGCAGCATATAATTCTGTGTTTGCCTTTTTGAGGAATTACCAAACTGTTTTCCAGAGGCTGCACCATTTTACATTCCCACCAGCAATATACAAGAGTTCCAATTTCTCTGCATCTTTTCTCTTTTTTCAATGACAGCCATTCTGGTGACTGTGAAGCGGGGTTCGTCTGCCAGTGCTGCTATGACAGACACTGCACCCTGGTTAGCTTTAAAAACAGGAACTTGTTGTCTCACAGTTTTGGATGCTAGAAGTCCAGCTCCAAGGTAGCTCCAGGTCATGCTTTCTCCTGGAGTTGGTAGCGCTCTGGTGTGGGCTTCCCAGCAAGCCTTGGGGTTCTTGGCTTGTAGATGCATCTGTCCTCCTTCTACTTCTCCTGCTCAGTCATCTGTGTTTCTGTCCAGATTTCCTCTCCTCTCCTTATAAGGACTTCAGCCACGTGGACCAAGGGCCACCCTGATTCAATTTGGCCTCATCCAAATAATATCTTCAAAGGTCCTATTTACAAATGAGTTCACATCCACAGGACTGGGGGTTAGATGCTGAATGTCTTTGTAGGGGGCATGATTTGGGTTACCAAACCCAGAGAAAGAATGACGTTTCCCTGAGCACATGGCTGGTAGTGGCAAAGTTAGATGAACGTTGGGCTCTGATTCGGTGCTGGCCTTGAGGATCATGCTACCTCCCTGGGCCTCCCACAGCATAATCCAAAAGCTCTTTCTAAGTGTATCTCTCCTATTCCCAGCACTAACCCACTGCCAGCAGGGATGGCCTTCCCAGTGATTCCTGCACACACTCGGCATTCTTGGGTCCACATCTCTACCCTGGAATTTCCGTCCTGCTTTTCTCCATCACTTTCAGGGAACACACCCAGGCTTGCCTCCTCTGTGGACACTTTGCAGGCCTCCCCAATACAATGTACTCTCTAAGTCTCTGGCTCCTTTTTGTGCTTCTCATTTGGAATGATCATATGTGGCCTTGGGGTGTGGGTCATCTTTGCACGGCAAAGAGAGACTAAACGCCATTTAGTCTCTGCTGTCGAGAGCATTGCTGGGGACAGCCTCTTTCTGGGCTTCATACATATTGACCTTCAGCCACACTTGGTGACCAGTCTTCCTCCTTGACTCCAAAGGGCTCACTGGTCTTCCCTAATTCTCCTATTCCTCTGCTGAAAAACCCACTGCTCTGCACTCTTTCTCACTCTGATCCCCACCAGAGCTTACTGCCTTGGTTGTGCTCAAACTCAGAGAGCATGGTCCCAAATACTGCAGCCCTGATTCCTTGTGGAAATCCAACCAAGCTGCTCCTTCTGAAATAGAGCACAAATGGGAACTCAACTCCAGTTAGGAACAAACTAGGGATCACTGTGATTCCAAGACAGCACAGTTCTTATGAGCCCTTATAAGAGAAATCATTTAAGATAGTGTTGGAATTAAAAGAGTTTCCTTAGCATTACAACTGTGTTGACTTTTTGTGATGAATTGAGATAGGGAGCAAAGAACTCCATTTTCATGTTAACTGCTGTTTTTCGATAGCACAAAGTTCTTATGATTATGTTTATAATGTGGCCAGTCTCACAATGGTTTGCAACATAAAGTTTGTTTTTCATTCATATAAATATTGAACACAAATTTTAATTAAATTTGTTTAATCTGATTATTTATTTCAGCATATCAAAGTGTGATAACTTTTTTACAGCAGTGAATTGATGGGGAGACCTAGGAGCAGAACATGGGGGTCTTCTGATGGCCAGTTGCACATTCAACTCCCCAGCATCTTTGGCTGCTCAGCGAACTTGGTGAGTCCCTTCATCACTTTAGGACTTCAATCCCTCATCAGTAAATGAGGTTAATGACACCTGCCCTTCTGATTTCCCAAAGCAACCATAAAGATAAAAATAAAATAGGCTGCAAAGCATAAATCACATGCAATTGTGATTTAAAATTGGTATGTCTAAAACTTCATGACTTCTTCTTTCAGGGCCACTCTACTGAGGAAATCTCTACTGGTTCTGTTACGTTGTTTCTCCTCAGTCTTGGATCTGCTTACCTGTGTTATTTCTTTCTGTTCTCTCCCAGCCATTGGCGGACACTGATTTGTGACCATGGGGCCAAACAATTTATTTCCCCCCACATTCTTTGCCATGTGCTTGCAGGTATTTTCATTTGGGCTCTGAGCCTCCCCATTTACCATCTCATTCTTTGCCCTCTGCCACCTTTTGGAAAGGCTTTGCCTGTGAACCTGAACTCTGCTACCCTCCCTGGCTTTTATCATTTATGGGCTGGCTGATCCCATTTCCTCTGACATGCCTCTTCTTCTGGATAGGTTCTTGTTATCTCAGCTGCTTGGGGTATTTGCGTTACTTCCCTGTCCAAGTACTGGCCCCACCTGCCTCCTTTCCTCTCCCACGCTGATGAGAGCCCACATGTTATCCTGTTGGTGACAGGTCCCAGCCAAGGCCCCTCACGCTGAGGCCACAGGCCCCACTCTGAAGCAGGGCCTGCCTCCTCATCCCTGGGCCTCCATGGGGGAAGCCATGGGAAGGAAGGCAACCAGTCTGTGGTTTCCCCCCATCTTCTTTACAACTCAGCCCTTTAGTCTGGTGGGAGAGAAACCAGGCCTCTGCCAACAGAGGAAATAGCAAAACAAAACACCAGGCTATATATTTCTCATATATAGGACCAAGAAAGTGAGCTTCAGAAGGGATTTGGTGAGCACCTTGTTCAGTCCCCCCATTCCACAGTTGGGGAAGCAGAGATAGAAGGTGAGAGGACCTGCACGAGGTGACTATGCTTCTGTCTGAGCCTTCCCACTGTGTGCAGGCCCAGGCTGGGTACTGGATATCAAAGGTAATTAAAATAAGGTGCCTGTCCTGAGCAACTCACAAGCAGGGAGTAAGGAAGCATTTACTGTATCGAATGGACAGACGTTGCTACGAGTTTTCTATCCAGTGACTAAGCAGGGCTCTCCCACGGTTTTATTTTAACAACCCCCCACCCCCACCCAAAGGAACTCACCATCTCTCTAAGGGTCTAGAGCTCAGTGCATTACCAGGGAGATCTTCAAACCATGTCCTTCCTACCCACAGCCTGCTGCTTCCCCCTCAGCCACACCTCTCTTTAAGGTTTGTGAGGATCTCTGGTGGAGACTGTTTAGCTGGAAAAAGTATCCTCTTTCCTACTCCTTTCAAGGTTAAAGATCCTTTCACAACTCAGGACAGCCACAGGCAGTTCCCGACAGTATTGGTTAACTCAGCACCCCTAGAAGTAAAAAGGGACCTCTTCTTCCAAAACATTTCTACTCTGTTTTTATGAATTTCTTGAAAGAGCCAAAGGGTTCCATGGGTGTTGGGAACTGAATCATTTCCCCATAAAAGACAAGTTCAAGTCCTAACTCTCAGTCCTTTGGGAGAACTATTTTGTAAATAGAATCTTTGAAAGTATTTTCAGCTAAGTTTGGCCAAACTAAATGAGGGTGGGTCTTAATCCAATATGGCTGGAGTCCCTACGTGCTAAGGAAATTGGACATGGCACTAGAAAACCAGAGGAGGAGACCGAAAGAGACAGGTTGCCATGTAATGAATGCCACAGACTGGAGAAAACACGGCCTGCTGATACCTTGATGTTGGAATTCTCACCTCCAAAACAGAACCAATAAATTCCTGTTGTTTAAGTCAACCAGTTCTGTGGTATTAGTCATAGCAGCCTTGACAAGCTAAGACAGTTACTGGGGAAGCCCATTCTATTCTGCTTTTCATTTCTTGAGTCCTCAATCCCTAGGAGGGGTTCCACATGAGGGGTGAAAAAAAGCTGGGACAGAGATGTCATTGGAGAACTTGAGAAATTAGAAGGAAAATACCTACTCATCAGTGTATTTGAATCATTCAGCAAATACATTTTGAGACTCATGTATCAGTTATCTATTACCATATAACAAATCACCTAAAATTTAGTGGCTTAAAACAACAACTATTTATCACTCATGATTCTGTAGATCAGGAACTTGGGCAGGCCTCAGTGGAATAGCTTGTCTCTGCTCCATATGGTGTCCTCTGGGACAGCCCACATAGGGCTGGAGGATCCAGAATGGTTTCACTTACACGTCTGGGGCCTTGGTGCTGACTGTTGGCTGGGGGCCTCAGTTCTCCACATGGCCTCTTTCTCCAGCAGGGTAGTCTGGGCTTCTTTACATAGCGACAGTGTTGAGAGAGGGAAAGCCTCGATGTGCAAGTGCTTACCTTGCCTCTGCTTGCATCACTTTTGATGATGTGCCTTGGACAAAGAAAATGACATGGCCAAGCCCAGAGTCAATGTGAGAGGGATTCACAGGGTATGAATTCCAGAATGAGTATTCACTGGGGATCATATGCCCAACTGAGGATACACAGATGAGCGACAAATAGTTCCCTGGGGCAGAGACTCTCATTGATTTGTGCAGATCATGGACCCCCACCCCAGCTAGCAAGACTCCCTCAGTCTTATTCCATTTGCCAATATCCCCCTTCATCTCAGGTGACTTCTCTCTATCTGGACTAGATTAGATTCTTAACACATGTTGGCAAGTATGAGTAAAGAGGAGCTATGGCCCTTTAGGTTGGATTTAATAAATACCCTCCTTCTCAAAATAAGGTCAATTTCTACACTTTCTATTGGTGAGTATAATCTATTGAGAAGATAAAGAGGTGTGGGCATCTAGCTAGGTTCTGGGTTCAGGGGACAAAGATTTTGGGGAAATAATATTGAAGCCCTCTGGTCAAATGCCATGTGAGTGTTGGCCTTGAGTTGCCCTGGCACAGTGATTCAGAGTATGGATCCTAGAGTTGGTCCTCATGGTGCATGTGATTAAACTGCATTTGCTAACTTTGGAGAAATTTCTTATCCTCTCTAAGATTGTGGTTCTCTCATTTGGAAACAATACTGAATCAATCAATCAATCGATCAGGATTGTTCTGAGAATCTAATGGTAATGCATGTTAGGTGCTAATCATTATGCCTGGCATGCAGTAAAGACTCACAAATGTAACCAATTTTACTGGCAGTAGCATAGTCACCCCATATCTCTACCACTCCCCTTAAAAAATGAAATCCATAAATCCATATACCTCTAATCATTAAATCCATCAGTGCAGAAGAGTAGAAATAGAGAAGGAAAAAACTGAGAACAGGAGATGAGAGAAGGAGATGTAGCAGAGAATGAAATTGAGGAAGGGTAGATAAAAAGGAGGATAAGAAGAGAGGGTGGAAGGGGAGGAAAGAGACAGAGACAAAAAGAGACAGTAAGTTTGAAAGCACACATACTTTCAGACCAGAAATCATTTTCTGAGAAGCAGTCACATCTCAGGGGTTACCCCGTGGCTCCTGGCAAACATAAAGTACTTGCCAGTGGGAGAGGCCCTGTGGGGGATCCGGGTGGTGTATCAGAGAGCAAATGGATTTTGCCACCCAAGGTGTCTGTACCAACTTGGACAGGATCACATGGAAAAAAGGAAAGGGAGTGGGTGCAGGAATGGGGAGAGAAATATTTCTCAGAATGTGGCTGAGTGGTTGGCTTGGAATTCAACCATGAGACCTGAACTGTTAGTATGTCTTTAAATAATACATAAAGCTTCCCCCTGAATTTCCAGCCCCTCCTAAGGGAAAAATAGAGCATCAGAGCTGTGTGCATTTTTCCAGCCTAAATCTCTTTCAGTTCAGCTCTCCTCCTTTGCTACTATTTGGCCCTTTTCTTCCACCTAGGATCTCAGGACTGGTTGTTGGTACTGGTGGAAAGGGAACTTCTTGCCAATTATGGGCAGGAGCAGAGGGGTGTGAGGTTCATATCCCTGGTTGAAGTTCCATTCCCTGCATGGAGATGACTCCAGGGCTGGGGTTGCAGGTTTCCATGCATGTGTAGATGGGAAGAATTAGGTAATGACATGACTCAAAACCGGGATGTGGGCAGCATGAAAATCCCCTTCTCTGTGTTATAGAGTCCAAGACATTGGTAGTGTGAAAGAGCTCACCTTGGCCGGCAGTAGGAGTCATGAGAAATCTCTCTGGACATCAGCAGCTCCACATCCTGGCCAATGTCTCAGGCCTCAATGCAAGCTCAGCCATCTTAGAAGGAGTCCCCCACATTGCTAGGGATAATGTATTTCTTTCTTTTGTATATACACATCTTTTAACCCAACAAGATTTAGAATTAAGGATAGAAAATTCAGACAATCAAATCTGTACTATCAACAGTTTTGTATTTAGACGTCTGTGCATTTTGGGTATTTTATATCTTATGTTTAGGAGAATTTGGTCTATTAGACTTACAGATCAACCTTGTAACTCCAGTTTACAATGAGTAGTTGAATGATTAATTTAGACTGGAATGTATATGCATATTATACTAGAATAATTTTTAAAACTTAAGAATCACAATTTTGAAAATGTTAATTGTTAGACTTGTAAGAATCATTTAAGTGCTTGAGAAAATTTATCAATCAAAATTCTTTTAAATGAAATCAAATATATTAAACTTATCAATGCGGTTTGGAATGTTTTCTTAAGTAAGTTTGTAGTTGGAACTAAATGTTAATTAGATTCATAACCAGAATGTACAGGTTGAAAATAATAGATTAAAGGAGAACTAGGTTTTTGAATGTATAACCTTAACTAATTGAACATTTATTTAAAAGTAATTTTAAAGTGACCTCTAAATAATGTTTTCAGTTCATAACATACACCTGGAAAATGAAAATGATTTTAATCATAATAATCCTTAATGTGTTAGTTTTCTATTGCTTTGTAAAAATATTAGTACAAGTGTACAAGTTGACCAGCTTAAAGCAATACCCATTTATTATCTCAGTTTTCATGGGTTGGTAGCTCAGGCACAACTTACCTGGGTCCTTTGCTCAGGGTTTCACCAGGCCACCATTGAGATATTGGCGAGGCCTGAGGTTTCATCTGCTATTCAGAGCCTTTTTCCAAGCTCAAGTGCTTCTTGGCAGAAAGCATTTCCTTGCAGCTGTAGAGTTCAGAGTCGCTTGCTTCTTCAAGGCCAGCAGGGGAAATTACCTCTGACTTCTGGACCCTCTTTGAAAGGGTTCATCTTATTAGGTCAGTCTTGCCCAGGATGATTTCCCTTAAAGTCAACTAATTAAGAATATTAATTACATCTGTGAAAATGCCTACACCTTTGCCATAGACTATAACCTGACCACAGGAGTGACAGCTGTCATATTCACAGGTCCCACCCACATTTTACAGGGCATGGGAATGTTGGCAGGCAGGCCACCTTAGAGTCTGCCTACCAGTTAGTAACAGTGTCTTCCTTCTTCAGTGTAGACCACACAGGACATCACTTTGGTCACTCCCTTGCCAGTGCTGTGGCCAACTCAATATGTCCAAGCAACACTCATTTCTCCCTCACCCTCACTCCCATCAATATCCCGTCACTTATAGAGTTTGGTCTGTTTTGCCTCCCCACCATTTCTTGACTGCTTCCCTTCTTCTCTAGTACCACTGCTTCCACCTTGGTTCGCTCAGAGCCTTATCACTCTCCAGCTTGTTAAAGCTTCCACCTGCTGCTTTCCCTGCCTCCAGTCTTCTCCCTTAATCACTTCTCCATTTTGGAGCCAGAGAAATCTTTTTCAAGTGCAAATCTGATCATGTCATTGCCCGTGGGCCAAGAGAAACCTTTCAGTCTTCCAACTTGCATGTTCTTCACATCTAGCTTCTGCCTTGCCTCTGACGTCATACCTCTTCTATCTCTCCTGTGTTCCCTACTCCCCATACTTTTGTAGTGTTCCACATATTCTGAACTGCTACAACTCCCCAAACAGGCCTGCCAGCTTCTCTGTTAGCACTTGTTCCCATGATTCCGCCTGCTATTTCACCCCACAGTGTCCATCTGATAAACCCATAAAGACTTGGTATAAGGTTCAGCTTCTCTCTGAGGCCCTCGTGCCCTCCGTGGGTAGACTTGGCCAGTCCCCCTTTTGCCCCTGGTCCCTGCTAGCCTACATAGGCACTACAATCCTGTAACATTTTACTGAACATACATAAATCTACCTTTCTGGCTTGTTCCCAGATGGCAAGACCCTTGGAGGCAGAAATGATTTATTTATTTTTTGTGGTAGCCACAGTAGCTGGCATAGTGTTGAGGGGTGTGATGGGCAAGTCAAGCTTTTTAATGAAGGAAGGAAGCATGGAATGAATAAATGCTTCAATTCTCAGACCTTCAGTTTCTTAGTGGAGGTGATATTATCTATTATTCAGGGCTCCTGTAAGAATTAGCGGCCTCAAAATTAGCTTTTGTTGCCAGCATAACCCAGGGGAAATCAGGGTGGCAGTAAGACTGACTTCTTTACTGTGTACTGAATCTTTTGGAACTAAATGGCACGAGTTTGGCCTGATCAAGTGGTCAACTGTGACAGGGTGACACTGACCTTCTTCATGATAAGAAAATGCAGCTTTATCGTGGTGGCCATGGGGAGTACCTCACAGATATCCTGCCACAGGGAGCTTAATTGACTGAGCGGTCCCGATGCTGCCCTCTAAAATGCATCACTGTGTTTGCACCAAGGCCGTGCCTCCCCAGGCTGCTCCCCACTAGTAACTGAGTGCTCTGGGGATACTGAGGCAGATCTGTTTCTAGGAGTCACGGGATTCCTTTGTCAGTTCACTTTGGCTCATGGACTCTTGATGAGCAGAGCAGCCAGGGCACTTCTGCCCAATACTCCCGTCCTCTTTCCTTCACTTGGGGTAAGATTTGCTTCATGGTCTGAAAGCTCTCCCAGGCTTCTCCTGCCCCTTCCTGCTTTCCTTTCCCACAGGCATTTCTCCTAATAAAATCCTTGCACATTTAATCCTATCTTGGTGTCTGCTCTTTGGAGGACCCAGACTAAAACAGTAATATACTGCAAGGACATTTTTGTTTTCTGTGAGTTATGTTTAGCAATGACAGATAATGTCATTCTGGCTTAACTCTGCTGAGGAGAAATGAGAAAACGAGCTTTTGTTAATCTTACTTGAGGCAGGGCCTTAAAAAGAGGGAATAGCTAGCTGCAGAACATTATGATGGTGGCAGTGCAAATCACTGAGGAGGCCCCGACGGGGAAGAGAAGTAAGAGGACAGTGTTGGGGAGAGTTGTTTCTCCTCAGCTAGAGCGTTGTCTTAGAGAGCTCATCTCCACTGAGATCTAAGACAGCCTGTGCTCCCCACCCGTCAAGCACACAGAAACATGGAGACTCTTCCAGACTCACACCTCTTATCATTCATGGTCCATGTAGGCGAGTGTAATAAAAGCAGAGTTTAATAAAGGAGCTTATTTACAGGCACATGGGCAGGATTTAAGAAACGTAGCAAGGGATGTTGCTGTACCCCCTCAGGTTAGTCTCATCTAGGAGCCATACAGGAGCAAGGGATGAGAGTGGTTAGTGGAAAAGGAGGAAAAGTACAGGTGTTGTGGTTTTCTTTAATGAAGGGACCCAGTGGTCTGCAACATCATATACACCCCATCACTCTTTCTTTCTCTCCATTCTCCTGTTGGTGATCCCCATTGGCTGAATCCATCAGAAGCCAGTGAGCATGAGAGACCATTGGTCCAATGTGAGGGATTATAAATCAGGGTGGAAAAGAATGGACAATGTGAATGCAAGGGCAAATGGCAGATACAGTTCACACACTTCAAAATAAAGGTGTAAAAGCACAGAGGAGATGCCCAGAAGGCACAAAGAGAAGTGAAGAACAGGAGTTTGTCCCAGGTCACTGCTATCTCCACTTTATTTTCTCAGATATTTAACCTCAGTTGTTTGATAGCCTCTGTCTTAGGACTTCAATATAAAAATTTGGGATGAGGTAAAAATGCATGGATTTGACTCCACTCCATGTGTCGATCCCACTCTCTGGGTTGAACTGAATCTTTGAATTGAACCCACTCTCTGGGTTGACCCCTACCTTCTCACCAGTAACAGTTGACTGGCATTGTAGTCACTTCCAGTCCCAGAGTGAAGTAGCAGTTCTTACCCTTGAATAAGGAAAGGAACAAACTCAGTGGTCCAGAAGAAGAGGCCCTAATAAACAGCTCTCCCTAGAGCATTACTAAGACCAGTCATCTGGCTTCTCCAGTACCTCTTGGCAGTTCACTGGGGACACCAGAGGAGACTGTCACCCAGCCTGATAGATATTTCAGGCTTTTCACCCACATGGGAGGGCAGCAAGACTAAAAATAAATGGACTTTCAAGGTGAGCTGGAAGTACCCAACCTGCAGAGGTCTGAGCCCACATCAAGGCAGATAGTAGCCTTTATACCTTAGGCAGAAACTATAGCTCTACTCAAGCCTGGGTGCAGAAGGGCTGGTGGAGCCAGGTTTTCATGATTTAGCTGTAATGGTAAAGGGAGTCCTCTCACCTGGAGCCCTCTGAGTGAATGCGTAGTTGGCTCTAGGAGGGGGGTATCCTAGGAAAATGCTCACCATTTGCTGGGGGGGGCTGCAGGTCCTATGAGGTGTGGCATACATTGCCTCTTATGGCCAGTACCTCTGAACTCTGGAATGTGGGCAACATCTTCTTTTTGTAAAGGTCATGTTATTTCTCCTCTATGCCTGCCCTTCACTTAGGGCTATGTTCTCAGACTCTGCAGTACATTTGAATTATCCAGAAACTATTAAAAATCCCAATATTAGATTGCACTCCAGACTAATTAAATCAGAACCTCTGGGGTAGGACCTAGCCTTCAGTGTTTTTTGAAGTTCTCCAGGTGATCCCAACGGCCAAAGTGTGAGGCACTGATTCAGAGCCTGCAACTTTGAAGTTTCCCAAGGTCTTCCTTCCTTATACCTGTTCCCTCCATAACTAAGTCCTTCTTTCTGAGATTCCTTCTTAGTCTTTCACCACCACTCCCAACTGATCTTCCTATGCCACTTAGAGTCCTGGTGTATGATTATGATCCTTCCCCTCCTTCAGAATCTGAGAGCTAGAAAATACCCCAGAATCCAACTGACCCAAAGTATTCATTGTGTGAATGGAAAAACTCAAGGTTCAGGAGTGCAAAGTCAGGTAGTTAGATGAGGTGGGGCAGAGACTGGGCCACTTCCTGCTCTAACTAATTTGCAGAGCCTGGGAATCTCTGCAACGGTTCTTGACCTACTCTGGGAAAAGAAATAATCAGTGTGACTCACTTTCTGGAAAGGCAAGCTGTGATTGTAGGGTCTTGAAATCCACATTAAGGAGTAAAGATGATAGGCAATGGATAGCCACTGAAGATTTCATAACAGCAGAAGGCCATGCCTGGAGCTGACCTGTAGGATAATCTCTCTGACAGTGATGGTTATAATGGAGGAGAGAAGAGAGACCGTTGGCAGGCAAGCAGATTAAAACAGAAATCCAAGGCACAAGTAGAGATGAGCAA
This sequence comes from Cabassous unicinctus, assembly GCA_029593785.1. Classification (NCBI taxonomy): domain Eukaryota; kingdom Metazoa; phylum Chordata; class Mammalia; order Cingulata; family Chlamyphoridae; genus Cabassous; species Cabassous unicinctus. The sequence goes on from JAQZBX010001387.1 coordinate 28,240, forward strand.
TTCTGAAAGCAGTGAGATGAAGAGGGAAGGATAGATGTGAGGAGGTCTGGGGAGATAACTGATCCAAGTGCTTTTGACCTCTCCTTCACCATCTGACAAACTGGCTCATGGCCAAGGGTTGAGTTTTTGTGGCTTGGCATCTGAAAAGATGACCTGAACACTGTTGGTCTCAACAAAAGTATGGTGCACAGATTGTAGACCTGATAAGGGGGGAGAAGATCATGAGCTCAGACACAAACTTGTGAGCCTGGACTTACACTGGTATCTCACTGAAGGCAGAGCCCAGCTTTTCATCCCAGTGAAGGCTGGTTTGTACTCAAGCTCATGGGTGTTAGCCCAAGGATGACAGATTGGATCAGGAAGCATGGTCCATGTGGTCAACAGGCTTTTCCCACGACTCCCAGTATAATCTCATAGCCCTCTGTGTGATCTGGACAACTCTAAAGGTATGTGGAAACAATCTAAATAAACCATTCGGGCTGTTTCTTTGGTGGTTCCTCCCTCAGATCAGCTTGGCAGATGGACCCTTTCTGCTCTGTTGGAATCAGAGGAAAAGAAGAGGGTAAAGGGAGGAGAGGAGAAAAATATTTCTCTTAATCTTTCTAATTCATGATTTTTCAGCTATAGATAAAACTGAAACCAAAACACTTTCTACATTTTGAGAAGTGATCTCATGGGCCAAAAGCTGACCTTAGCCTACAAAGATCTTTAGGACTGGCTAATTCCCGTTATGTTGAAGCCCATGGCTGCTGGTTTGGGGGCACCCACAGAAAGACAGTACATTGCAGTGGTTAAGACTTCCAGGGTATGAAATATGACATGGTATCTTTCTAACTGTACTTCCTTGGGAAAATTACTTAACTTCTCTGTGCCTAAGTTTCCTCATCTGTAAAATGGAGGTAAAATCAATCCCCAAGTCACAGGGTTGTTATGAAGATTAAATGCATAGAAATATATAAAGCACTCAGAAGCGTGCATGGCACATTATAAGCCCTGAATAAATGTTAGCTATTACTAATCTTATAGTTTGTGGATAGCGCCTTCATCATTCCCAAGGTAGTGTGTCACAGTGAAACAGCACTGGACTGGGGACACCTTGGTTCTAGTCTTTGTTCTGCTAATTACTAGTTCTCAAAACTTGGTCAAGTCATGCTTAACTTCTGTGAACCTCAGTTTCTTTATCTATAAAATGGAGATAATCTTATCTTTTTTTTCCCCATCGTGTGACTATGAAGATCAAATGTGAAAATGGATGGGGGAGGACCCTGTATGCAAGGGGCACTGCTCCTGTTGATTTGCCATCTGGACTTAGCTGGCTTTTCTCATCTCCCCCTCTTTCTTCTGCACCCTGCCCTCAACAGCTCCCAGGTATTCCAGAGCTGCCAGACCAGAGGAGGACCAGCGGGGGTACCATTCTTCCCCCTCTAGGACCTTGGGAAGGAGCACACTGAGGTTTATCCTTCAAAACTTCCATCTCCTTTTCATCCACTCTATCTCCTGGTCCCATCTTGGGTCTTTTTATATTGAGGCTTCTTGTTCTTCATAGGGAAAAACATCTCACCTTTAACCAGAGCAATAGTTAGAAACCAATTTAAGCCTTGTATTACATTGGAATTTTAAGTCTCAAAGGATTATGACTTTTATGGTGGAATGTGGTTCCAGGAGAAAGAGGAACTGCTAGTGTGTGGACCAAAACCTGGGCCCAGCCAGAGGCATGGCCTTGAGTCCTGACTTCGTGTGGTGTCACTTAAGGACTCACTGCATAGACAGGGCTCCCGTAGCCTCCCTTAGAAAATGAGGGGCTAAATTAGAGTTCCTTTACCATCTGTTCCAGGTCTTCTATGCCATTTTTTAAAAACTCAGTAGAATTAATTCTTACAAATACTGGTATTTGATCTTGATTATAGAGTATTTTAACAGAGTTGCCCAAAGATAAAATGAAAAAAATTGTGATTTCCTGCAGAAACATTGGCTGGATTTGAAAGTCCCTAACAACTTGGAATTTAAGGGATTCTGTGAATTTTAGGAAATAGGAGGAGCACTAGAAATCATAGTGAGAAATCTTGAGGAATGGAGCCTCCCTGACTCTCCTCAGATCTTATCTTGCTGGAGATCATATGCTGCATGACTTTGAAAGGCCAGCCTTGGTTAGGAGACCCCAGGCCAGTGGAGCCCTTGGCACTGAACCAGGGCAGGGGTGGGGAGTTCTGGCTTGGCCTGACAGGCAGGGCCTGCATCAGAGCAGCAGACTAAGTGCCCAAAGGAGGCATTTTCCTCCCACTTAACGTCAGGGAAAGCAGCATGGGCTGATCACAGGGAAAAAAAGAATCATTCTTTGAAGTTATTTTTGCTGTTTCATGGACCTCCAAGAAGAACACTTTTTACTCATTAGCCTGTCTAGACATATAGACTCATCATCTGGCCTGACCTCTTTCTCTTCTCAATTTCCTTGCTCTGTCACTCTTGCTGAGGATGGGGAACAAGACTGAAAACTTACAGTGGCAAGTATGCAAGGACAGCACTGATGCCTGATTTGAGACTGAGATGGACCCAACACCATGTTTTTTGAAGATTTCTGACTCTAGGTGGAGGGAGCGATTAAGCTGAATAAAAGTAGGGAATTTAGGGAGATGTGAGGGTCTGCTTGGAGGACTCTCTGATGCATGCTCCATTTGATTATTAAAATGAGTTATTGGCATGTGCTGTAAATCAGACTATTTGAAGGTGCCATGATGCAGAACAGTGGGTGGCCCAGGGCAGCTATCACCTGCGGGGGAAACTTACTGATCTAGGCCATCAGATTCCTGGAATCCTCTTGCCAGTGGACTCATCTCTACATGAACTCACCCAATGCTGGAATGGTGACTAAGGCCCTCCTTACCCACTTGTCCATGGGATCCCATGGAGCCCAGTACCACTGTAACCTTGGAGAACAGGCCCAGAAGCAGGAGTCAGGAACCAGGAGCCCTGATCACTTTGCAGCTATGCAGACTCCTCATAGAAATGCATAGAAGGATACCTGGCCTCTCCATTTCACAGGGATTAATAAATTGGAGGTGAAAAAGATTTGAGCTCTTTAACAGAGTGATGATATATACAAATGGTTACTGACTGTAGCAGTTTGATATTGGCTATGAATTCTAAAAATAGATATTGGATTATGTTTGTTTGTTCCTCTGGGCATATTAATTATATTAGATTCACAGGTTACACTTTTATTTGATTAAATAATGATTGAAGATTTGATTGGGCCACATCAGTAGGATGTTGAGTCCCTGCCCTCTTGGTGGGCAGGGATTCAGAGAAACCGCACTGCAGAGAAGGGAGTTTGGAGTTTTGATCCTGGAGCCTGGGAAGTAAACACATAGAAGAGCAGATATGTGAGGAAGGAAAGAAGGCTCAATTGGACACAGCAGAGGCCCAGGGAAGAGAGTGAGCTGTTTACCTGATAGTCTACAGCTGGCCTTGTGGAGCGAGCAGAGTTGCTGAGCCCAGAGAGGAACGAGCCCCAGGAAGAGAGGAGCCCAGGAAGCCTAAACCCTCGCAGACTTCGGCAGCCATCTTGCTCCAACACATGGCAACAGACTTTGGTGTGGGAAGTAACTTATGCTTTATGGCCTGGTAACTGTGGGCTTCTACCCCAAATAAATACCCTTTATAAAAACCAACAGATTTCTGGTATTTTGCATCAGCACCCCTTTGGCCGACTAATACACCACCTATGTCCATTCTCACTGATTTAGGTAGGATTAAGTAGGTAGAATTAAAGTTGCCACAGCAGCAGCAGTGAAGATGCAGTTTGGACTTTCTGGACAGGCAGAGCGTTAAAATGGTAAAGGAGTAAAACAGACTCATCAAAATACTCATTTAGATGATAGGCATTTTGGGGTTTAAAAATGTCACTAAAACTACCCTTAACCATAATTTGGGTTGTAAGGAAAAGTGTCTTGCCTTACACATAATAGGCACACAGAAAATGTAGAGTTAAAGAATATAATTGTGGGGAGTGGATGTGGCTCAAGTGGTTGAGTTCCTGCCTCCCACATGGGAGGTCCCAGGTTCAGTTCCCAGTGCCTACTGAAAAAAACAAAACAAAACAAAAAACAGCAAGCAAAACAAAATGGAAAAAACAACTCAGGGAAACTGATATGGTTCAGTGGTTGAGTACTGGCTTCTTCCCATATACAAGGTGCCAGGTTCAATCCCCAGCCCCTGGTACCTGAAAAAAAAAATTATTTATACATATATATATATAATTGAATGATCATTCAGCTGAGGGAAAGTCTTCATAGAAAAGAAAGGGCAATGACTAGATAGTTTTAGGACTCCAAATACCTTCCCATCCTGGAATTTAATGGCAGGTCAGGATATTATGAGCAAGTCTGGATTAACAGTTTTCAGGGACAATTCAAAATGCTACATGACTGAAGGATAAGAAAAAAGATCTTGAATCACTGATTGTTTACTGCCTTAAGAGAGTAAGTTCAGCCAGCAGCATGGAGCTGTAGATGAGGAGCTAGGAGAAAATTTCCTTCATTCATTCACTTGTTGATCATATACTTAGGAAGTGTATGCCATGTGCCAGGTTCTGAGCTTGATGCTGAGAATAAATCCATAAAGAAGATAAACACAGTCCTCAAGAAGACTTTAGTACAGGGAGAATGTTAGACTTTGCCAATGGATGTTAAAAGTGTGATGAATGTAATGATAGGGGAAATGCAAGGTGCTATGGATTACATTATGGATTACACATTACATTTAAAAAATGTAATACTGCAATTTTTATTAACCAAAAATATGATTCTAACAAAGTTTAAATGTTGCCATATATTTATTGTGACTATGATTTTGCAAATGAACTTCTAACAACTGTATCAGGACTTACACAAATCAATGTGTTTTCTCCAACAAAGATTTCCTCTGTAAGTTCATGTTTCTGTTTCAATGATACTTCTCTGGTTACTGGTGTTTATTTCTTATTTCTCATTTGCATTAGAGGCTGAATACGTTCTCTTGACTATTTTTTTGTTCTTTATCCTTTGATGATATCCTTTGACATGGCAATGCATTGACCTTGTCTCCGGCTCTCTGTAAGCTTGGCAAATTCTGTGACCTCTCCGGACCTTAGATTCCTGAACAGCAGAATGTTCTCTGTGATTTTGTCCTGCTCAAACTGTTATCAGTCTGGTACCTTATTTCCCAGCTCCCAGCATATGAACCTGAAGGAACTTGTCTGGAAGGGGAAGTCTCAGAGGACAGTGGGGGACATTGATCTGTTCTGGGCTAAGAGATCATGCCAAGCTTCTGGGTACCTGCACCATATTAGCTAACAGATGGAGTGGCCCCCTTCTACCACTAGTTTTTCAGATAATTATGGGGGCAGACTATATCATGATTGGGGTTTGGAAGTACTCTATGAGAGATGTTCAGAGTGATTGCTACCCATCTGTGCTGGTAACAAAACTCGAGGTGATAAATATTTGTGTTGATAAATGTAAAACAAAACAAAACAAACAAATAAAAAAACCCACTACTGTTATTCTTAATTCTAATAGGCTACAGCCCTTTATCAATTAGGAAACATTCAACTACACGGAAGAACAACAACAAAAAAGACTAACAATTACCTAAACATTTGTTGTTTACATCTGAGAAAAATGATTTCCTGATTGATTTAGTGGCTTACCTAATATCACCAAGGACCCAGGCTCATTTGATTTAAGTTCTCCAACTTGGCACCATATTGGTTGCAAAACAGATGTGACATAATTGAACATCATGTCCTCAAGGTCAGAAATAAAAGACAGGGGTACAGAACAGAGATTTTTTTTCTTCTTCTTCATGCTTCTCATCTCTTTTATAAGAAAACAAAATTTTTCCTAGAACTCTTCAAAAGATTTCCCCACTGAGCAGAATTGTGTTGATGGACACTTCTAACTACAAGTGTATCTGGCAAAGTGTGGCCTGTCTTTTTCGATCTTTATTGTAGGATATGGGCAAGGGAGGAGGGGGATGGAAATAGCTAAATCATGGCCAGAACATTCTCTGCCACAGCTACTGGACTCCCTCTAGGTTAGGAATCAGTAACACACCTGCTTCATCAGTAAACTGGGCTCTTAATCCCATCTCTTCTTGGACCTCGCACCATACAGAATCAAAAACTTAAAGTATCTGGTTACATTCTTGCCTCCCCCACTAGATTGTAAGTTCCTTGAGAGTCAGGTCTATGATTTATTTATTATTCAGAGCCTGACTCATAAAAAAAAAAATTATTGTGGAGAAAAATCACTAATTTATTGGTATTTGTCAATTGAATGAATGAATGAATTAGTGAAATACTCAATTTACAAGGACTCACACACAGTATTAGCAAAAAACAAAACCTGGTCCTTACAAGTGCTAATGCATGAAAAGGAAGATAAAGACATATTAAAACTTAGGTGGATATACTTAAGAGTTGCAGAAGTAAAATCATTTACATGGTTATTTTAAGGAGAAATTCTTCACTTCCTCTCCCTATATTTTTGCCTTGGCAGCCAGGAAAGGGAAAATTTGTCAATCTTTTACCATACATCCACATAAAAATACCATATGTGATTAAAGCAATTCATGGTTTTCCAAAGGAACAAGCAATCTCTTATTTGACCCATACAATAAATGATGAGATGAGCAGAGAGAGCTTAGAATTCTCATATTTAACATGATGGGATAAAAAATAATGGAGGATTGTTTATAGACTTTTTCCTATCCCAACCTCACCTAAAGGAGTCCTGTAAATACTAGCCCAGTTTTTATAAGAGGAAAGATTCATTTTGCTGGAGGAAGAGATAAGTTGATCTACATATTAGAATACTTGGAGGGTGTGCAGTTTGAATTTTGTGAATTCCAAAGAGCAAAAGATTATGTTTTAAACTAATCCATTCATGTGGGTGTGAGTCCCATTTGACTGGATTACATCAGTGGGGCATGATTCATGTTGAGTCTCTGCCCTCTTGCTGGATCTGATATAAAGGGAGACATGGAGAGACAGACAGACACAGGAAAAGGAGGCTGCCATGTTTGCTCATGCCATGTAAGAGAGAGGATCACTTAAGCACAAAGCTCCAAGAGGCTGGGCCCATGGAGCAGCTCAAGAGGAAAGCGTGAGCCTTTAGGGGAAGGCTGAAACCTCAGCAGAGATTGATGGCCATCTCGCTTCACCATGTGGTAGCATGCCAGCATCACAGTAACTGACTTTTGTGAGAAAGCATCTCTGATGGTACCTCGGTTTGGAAATTTCACAACCTTGGAACTGAAAACTTTTACCCCAAATAAATCTCCTTTATAAAAGCCAACCCATTTCTGGCACTTTGCATTGGCAGCGTTTTGGCAACTAAAACAGAAATTGGTACCAGGAGAGTGGGGTTGTGCTGCTTACAATGACCAAAAATGCTGGAATGGTTTTATAAATGGATAAGGGGTATTTTTTGGAGGAATTGTGAGATACTTGATAGAAAAGGCCTAGATTGCTTTGAAGAGACTGGTGGTAGGAATATGGACTCTAAAGTTATTTCCAGTGAGATCTTAGAAGGAAATGATGAAGCTATTATTGGAAACTGGAGGAAAGGCAATGCTTGTTTTAAAATTGCAGAGAACTTGGCAAAATTGACTCCTGGTGTTAGATGGAAGGCAGAATTTGAAAATGACAGGCTTGGACTATTACCTGAGGAGATTTCCAAAGTAAATGTGGAAAATATTGCCTGGCTTGTCCTTGAAGCTTATAGCAAAACATGAGAGGAAAAAGATAAACCAAGAACTGAATTACTGAGTACAAAGAAACTAGAGATTCATTTGGGAAATTCCAAGCTTCCAGAAAACAAGCCCCCAGGGGATAGTGACCCATGTGAAGATTTAACTAAACTTGAAACTTATAAGTCAGGATTGGAAATGCAGTTATCCAGGAAAGAATTGTGGAAAGTCTTACTATCAGATGGCTTGGACCCCTGTTTCCTGCATACTAAACCAACAAGTTTTTTTGTGAGATCTGTGTGAATAAAACCACTGTCAGCCTGGACTAAAAGGGACAGGGAAGGGAGAGACTGAAGAAAAAAATGGCTTCAAGAGGTAAACTGTGGAAGCTGAGGTCTGGACTTGGGACATCTCCTCAGGCCAAGAGAGGGTCCCCACCCATGTGTACGGAAAGGGTTAGTTTGCCCTGACATTTGAAGAGGGTGGATTTTCCAAACTGTTGTTCAGGGAGACTTTGGCCATCCCAGGCTACAGAGAGGGTGGGGCACATTCCCCAGTGGTTGGGGAGAGTTAGGTCACCACCCACTGCTCTAAGGGAGTTGGGCCTAGTCCCTGTAAATTAGGGAGAATCAGGTCACCACCCCACTATTCTGAGGGGGTTGGACCTGTATGCTGGAGATTAGGAAGAATGTTTCTGCCACCTCACTGTACTAAGGGGGTTGAAACTGTACCCCAGAGATTGGGGAAAGTGTAGCCATCACCCCAATGTTCTTGGAGGGTGAGGTCTGGACCTCAGTTGCCACCCAAATGTTTGATGAGAGTGGAACCAACAAAATGGCCATTGGGCAAGCCTGTGGTAAGGATGGGCCTCCATGAGGCCCTGAGGAGAAGACATTATTCTAAGGATGACTCTCAGACTTTGAAATCTAATGGAGTATGCCCTGCAGTTTTCAGAAATGTTGGGAACATGTGACACGTGTTTCCCTCCCAAATTCTCCTCATGGAAATGCAAGTGTTTATCCTATTTATGTCCCTCCTTTGTATATTGGAAGCAGATAATGTTTTCTAAGTTTCACAGGGGAGCTTTGTCCCAAGACACACTGTACTCCTATAACTGATTTCTATTAGATTTTGTACTTAGCATTGCTACTGAAATGATTTAAGGCTTTTGAAATACTGTGATGTAATGAATGTATTTTGCATATGGAAAGAATATATCTTTTTGGGATTCAGAGGGTAGAGTGTGACAGTTTAAATTTTGTGAATTCCAAAAAGCAGATTGTGTTTTAAACTAATCCATTCATGTGGGTGTGAGTCCCATTTGATTGGATTACATCAGTGAGGCATGATTCATGTTGAGTTTCTGCCCCCTTGCTGGGTCTGATATAAAGGGAGACATGGAGAGACAGACAGACACAGGAAAAGGAGGCTGCCATGTTTGATCATGCCATGTAAGAGAGTGGATCACTTTAGAACAAAGTCCCAAGAGGCTGGGTCCATGGAGTAGCTCAAGAGGAAAGTGTGAGCCTGTAGGGGAAGGCTGAAACCTCAGCAGAGATTGACGGCCATCTCGCTTCACCATGTGGCAACACACCAGGATCAATAGTAGCTGATGTTGGTGAGAAAGTATCTCTACTGGTGCCTCAGTTTGAACTTTTCATGGCCTTGGAACTGCAAGCTTTTACCCCAAATAAATCCCCTTTATAAAAGCCAACCCATTTCTGGTACTTTGCATTGGCAGCCCTTTGGTAAACTAAAACAGAGGGTAAGAAGGGAGGATGAAAAATACAGAGGGTTGCATGAGTAGGGAGAGAATGAGGAAGATTGTACTCTCCCTCCAGACTAGAACGAGAGTAGCTAGGGAAAGTAGGTAGAAGAGGAAAGAGAGTTTGAATAAGTTTGCTAGAAACCATGTATTTTGATTGCCTTTAATTTCAGACAGACATGAATATGTCTCCATGAATAATACATGGAATTCCATTTTTTTTACTTTTAGTTTTGGAAGTTAAGTCTGACACTGCTCCAAGACTGAGTCACTTGGGTCTCTGAGTTATTAGGGTTACCTATGTGGATGAAAGGAAGACCCAGAGAAGTTAAAAGACTTATTTTAAATCAATTATCTAGTTAGTGGAACCTACTACCTAACTCCCTAGTCTATGCTTTGCCCTTGTACTTCATCCTATAAAACACAAGTGTCTACAACTGGTTTTATTATTGTTGTTGCTTGTTTCTTTGTTTTTCTGTTTGTTTGATTTTGGGGGAGGGGAGTATATACTTTCTTACCATGCCCAATTCATGGAGAGTTGTCAAGTTTTCAGTTTGTATATATCAGGCAAATCCTTTGTAGGTTCCATAGTTTCTGCATTTCTTTATTTCCTTTCTCTTTTCCTTATTTCTGTCACCTCACTCAAGACCTGTGAGACCCTCTTGGGTGTGTGTCTCAGAAGCGATAATTGAATTTCTCAGAGTGCACGTGACTGGGAAGCAGAGTTTATGCCAGTTGGTGGCACCACCCAGGCAGCATGCGAGCTTGGTACCTCTTTCTCTTTCTGGGCACCCCACCCTCTCCCAGACCATGTCACCACCAAAAGCTTCACAGCAGAGAGAAAGAAAAATGAGGATCCACAGGGCAATTCACTAATCAAAGGTTTAGGATTAAAGCTCACTACTGATTATCTCCTGCCTGCCCTGCCCTGAGGTTCTGGGTGAGGTTAGACTGTTTGCTTACAACTTGTTAACTCAGACTGATCTAAAGAGAGAGGTGCACAAATGTGCTCAGTGTTTATTTGTGCTTCAGGCAAGTCATAGATGTTTGTCCCTGTTCGTTTCAGAGAGTAAACAACTGGATCTGGGTATAGCCTGGCACAGACTGTGATGTAGAGACATGGATGTTTGGGCTCCTCTGTGAGGACAGGCAGAGTCCTGGAGCTGGGACATGAACAGGCAATTTTTGGAGAAGAGCAGGGTCACCACAGTAGCTAGTTGAGGTCTTGCGGGAGTGCCTACAGGCAAGGGTAGAAGACAGGCACGCTTCCTGCCTGCCTCTCTCTACAGTGTTTCTGGGAGGGGGCACAGAGAGAAGCTTCCAAAGAGCCTGAGAATGTAGAAAGGTGGAGAAGAGGAGAAAGAAGATAATCCAAAGGTTCACCCCAGGGTTGCTGAGTGCTACTCTAAGAGGAGAGTCCAGCACAGAGCATTCTAGGAAGACTAGAGGAGGCTCCTGCAGTGGTCCAGCTGTGATGTGGTGAGGACCTGAAGTGGGGAAGTGGCAGGGAGAAGGAAGAGGGCAAAATGGAATAAAAGGAGAGTGGAAGGAAGGAACTTTGGGTTTGTGTGTCTTCCATGGGCATGGATAATTTTGACTGGAGCTGCTGCTGTCATATGTTATGATTTGTTATAGTTGTGTGGGTGTTCACCCATGGGCGTACAAGCTTTCTATTCTCCCAGTTGTATGTGATCTGGATGCAAATGTGATTGATGAACTGACAACAATAGCAGCTGCAGTAACAGATATAGAAAGTGGAAAGACTACTGGGAGCTCATGGAGTCTGACATCTCTTTGGGGTGGAGACAGGGGATGAAGAAGGGAATTAAAAATGACCAAAAAGAAAAATTATCCTTTAGATCCTCAAACTCTCCAGGCTAAACAAAACTATAGTCTGTCCTCACGGTAAAATACCAAACATGATTACATTTTCTGTTTTCTTTCTAGTCAAAAGAATAGACTGTAAAGTGGAAAGGACCAGTGAGAGAGCTTGGCATATCCAGAAAACTGCAAATAGATTCTTCACTTGGCTGAGCAGCAGAGAGAGGCCAGACACACAAGTCATGAGAAGGAATGTGTATTTTACCTGTAGGCCATAGGGAGCCATGGATAACTTTTGAGCAGGAGGGTTACATGATCACATTGACATTTTAGAAAAATCATTCTAGTTGAAGAGTGGCAAGAACAATAGGAGATGGCAGGTGGGGTGGACAAAGAGGATTAGTCTCCATCCCATGACATTGAACTCTGAATGCCCTAAGGTTCCAGGATGCAGACTTGAACTTGCTCAGAGCTGAAATATAACCTCATTCTGACATAGATGGGTCCCTCAGAGTCAGGACTAAAAGCACTTCTAAGTTCAGTGTCCATAAATCTAAGGCATAAAGATGGACTATTCCCAGAAATCCAGTCAGGAATAACGATTAAGAAAATAGGGGCTTCAGAAAAAGCATGTCTGGGATTTTGTGTAAAACCCAGTCTCTCAGGAAGAGTTCTGGATTCTGGAATAAACTAGAAAAGGTGGATGTGATCTATCATTAGGAAAACCCGAACATTCCTGGCTCCACATTGTTTGACACATGCACTCATCTCACTGTTAAGGCCAGAGCAATCTGGCTGATGGTTAGAATCTCTCCTCGCTTTTGTAGAACTTTGAAGCTTTTACAACTTATTTTCACAAATATATTTCATTCCATCCTCACCACTTCCCTATGAGTTTGGTCAACTAGATAAACTCCCAAAGCCTCAGTTTCCTCATCCGCTCAAAAGTGGGAGTAACCCATGCCTGCCTTGTTTTAAGTGATTTACATAGATTATCTTATTTAAACGTCCTGACAATCCTATAAGGATACTATTTATTTTCACCATCCCTTTTCTACAAAAGAGTTTGTAGAGGTTAAGTAACTCACGTGGGGTCACAGGATTGGAAAGGGACTGGGCTGAGATTTGAAGGCAGGCAGTTTGACCGCAGAGCCCTCATTCTTTTAACTACGAAATTTTCCATTGGTTGCACATGGGAAACACCTGGGCCTCGCCCCCAGAGGTTTAATAGGTCCAGGGTGTGGACTGGCAGCCCGGACTCTTAAAAGCTCCCTAGGTGATAATAGTATGCAGACAAGTTAGAGAACCACTGCATTAAGTTAATCCCTTCAAATGACACCAGGTTCAATTAAAAAAAAAAAAAAAAGGGAGTAATAAGTAGCCTGCTGAAGGTCAGATGGCTAATCAGCCCAGAGTCAAAAGCTGCTCTCGGGCCTCCTGGCTCCAAGCCCAGCCCCTTGGCAATGCCCCTGCTGCAGGCTCAGCTCGGCCATGTACAGCTGTGTGCTCACTTGCCTGTGAATCTGCACGTTGACAAAAGGAAAACAGGATGCCCTTGATCCCATGTACGTCACTGTTCTGTCCTTCAGCTACCAGATCATCGTGCAGGCTGGGGTTATGAAGAAACTCCTCTGCCCACGGGAGAGTGTGGTTAGAGGGTCAGGCAATCATGGGGGCAAGAGTTAGCAAACCATAAGTTGTCTGCTTAGCCAGGCAGAATGAGGAAGATGATTTTTTTCTATGCACTGCCCTTCAAGTTGTTAATAGAGTCTTTCAACACTGAAACACTGATATGCCAAGAGACTCTAATAAGGAGAACAATTAAATGCCTGTGAACCATTAGAAACGAGTCTCCCACTCTTTTGGACCCTAGGGATATGGAGTGTGTGTGTGAACGCAATGGATGAAGTCCCTGATCTTCCAGAGCCTACATTCTCATCAGAGAGAATACTAATTGATTTATTGATTGATTTCTTGCCATATTCTATAAAGAGAATTTAAGTTAGGATCACAATTGTCAGACAGCTACTCTCTCCATATGCTAATGGCAAAGGGCTACTTTTTGTCTAAGAGAACACAGGTGATGTGGGTAAAGGGACATTTAATGTTAATGCAATTATGTGGAGATCATGAAGCAAGGAGAAGCTTGCCTTCTGACATTGAAAGAAAGAGCTCTGGCTGCTCTGAAAACACCTAGTCTAGAAAGCTGCAGATGGACTCCTCCAGAATTGTCCTAGTAGAAGAAAAATTTTGGGAGGTCCTACCTGGAGAACTGGAAATGAGGCAGGAGTAGAAGGGGTGCACTGAGCACCTGCAAAGCTCCAGAAGGATGCCATGGATTGAGGATGGGGTTGTTTGGGGATTTCATTCAATAAACCTGAATCTCACTCTTTTGACCTTTAGGAAAAGTCCTGTGCTCCCCAGATAGCTATTTGACTCTATTACGGGGTAGCTGGATTTATTGGAAAAGAGAAGAATAGAAATATTACCTGCCCCTATTCCACTCATAGAATTAAGGTGTGTATTAGTCAGCCAAAGGGGTGCTGATGCAAAACACCAGAAATCTGTTGGCTTTTATTTGAGGTAGAAGCTTACAGTTACCAGGCCATAAAGTATCAGTTCCTTCCCTCACCAAAATCTATTGCTCTGTGTTGGGGCAAGATGGCTGCCAACGTCTGCCAAGAGTTCAGGCTTCTTGGGTTCTTCTCTTCCCCGGGCTCCATTTCTCTCTGGGCTCAGCTGCTCTGCTCTCTTCATAAGGCCCGCTGTAGACTATCAGGCGAATGGCTCGACTCCCTTCCCAGGGCCTCTGCCATGTCTAATGGAGCCTTCTCTCCTTCCTCACATATCTGCTTCTCTGTGTGTTTACTTCCTGGGCTCCAGGATCAAAACTCCTACCTTCCTTCTCTGTGGTGTGGTTTCTCTGTGAGTCCCTATGCACCAAGGGGGCGGGAACTCAACGTCCTACTGATGTGGCCCAATCAAAGCCTTAATCATCATTTAATCAAGTAAAAGTGAAACTTCTGAATCCAATATAATCTAATATGCCCAGAGGAACACACCAGTTTACAAACATAATCCAATATCTATTTTTGGAATTCATAAACAATATCAAACTGCTATAAGGTGATTTAAAATTTCTCTACCTTTGTTGGGGTGAAGAGAGTAAGGGGAAGAGAAAGGTCAAAAAAAGGACAAGAGAATGGTTATTGAAGAGAAGTAGAGAAGAAAGAAAGAAGGAGGGAAAGATAAAGACTGGTCACATTTAAATTTCACCCAGAGAAAGTATGCATATTCGAACATATGTGTGAGACACATGTATACACACACATACATGTTTTAAGGCAAACCTAATAGGGAGAAGATTGCCAATTTTCAGACAGAACTTTCATCTACAGTTAACCTCCTAGTGCCCTGTGTTACACGAGGCCCTAGGGACAAGGGGCTTTGCTCCTGCAGGAAAAATAGCCATATGTCATTCTGTGTCAGGACCCTGGAGGCCTGTTGACGTCAGAACTGCTGGCCCCACCTCCCAGTGGCATTTGGAAGAAGCCTCCTCCCACACCCCCTTGGAGGTCCCATCCCTCACAGAGATGTTTTTCCTGCTTTTATCTTCCCACAACCCTTCTCCAAGACCCTAGGAAATCAAAGTGCTGGGAATGACATGGTGCCCTGATAGAGAATTGAAGCCAGCTTTGCCCCCTCCTCCCAGACACAGGAGCCTGCAAGGTGGAGAAAGTGGAACACAGAGGAGGAGAAGAGCAGGGCCTTCAGCTAGTATCCCAAACCCTCAGAGGGAAGTGCAAAGACCCTCGTCTCAGGGTTCTCCCTCCCTGTTGGTCTTCATTCGGTGTTGCTGGACCCTGTTCTCCCCATGAGGTAGCTCACCCAGGTCTGTTTCCCAGACGGTAGAACTGTTTGGGCTTTGGGCTTTGGGGTAGGAGTTGGACTCCTATTGAGACAGTATTCTGGGACCTTAGAACAAAGGTGTTTGAAAAGTTGAAGAAAGCAGCAAAGAGATTTGTTGCTTTCCCTCCTAACAAAACTGTCCTACAAAGCTTCTCTTTTTCTATCACTGACACCTATATCTTCCCAACTAACCAACCTCTTAAAACATTCCCTGTTTTCTTCCTTAATCCTACTTGCTCACCAGATCTTTTGGATTTCAGCTCTGAAATGGATCTCCCACTCCTGATTTTCCTTACAGCTTCCATACCTATAAAATAAGGATAATAACAGTGGCTACTTCATAGGGCTGCTGTAATGATTAAATGTGACAATGTAAGTAATGCCCTTAGCACAATGCCCAACATGTAATAAGTGCTCAGTAAATGTGAACTGTGTTTTTATTTTCATTATTTTCCCTATTACAAATCTCCTTCCCAAGCTCTCATCACCTCAGGCCAAGATTCTTGCAATATTCTCCCACTTATATCTTTGTCAGAAGTCTCTCTTCTCTCCTGCAAATGAAGCCTGCACACTCCTTGCACATTAATATTCCTCAGGTACAGTTTTTGCCATATTATCCCTTTGCTCAAGAACTCCAGTGATTCCATATTGTTTGTTATACTGAGTCTAGATTCCTCAGACTAATTCCCCTGGCTCTCCTTTTCTGATACTGTAATTCAACATGGAACTTCAATTCCAGCACGGTTGTACTCAACATAGCCTAGGCAGCGCATGTGACCACTTCTCCCCACTGACCTCCTCCTTCTTACTACTTACCACTTATTTCTGCCTCTTCCTTTTCTCCATCCAAAGACCATCCTACCCTTCTCTCAAGACCCATCCCAGCTGCAATCCCAGAACCTCAGCCCTGTTTACCTCCCAAAAATGATAGGTAGGGGTAGCTAACAGGACACTGCTTTGGTCAGAGAAATGGGATTTTGTAAACGTAGCAGGTGAGATCCTGAGAGGGAGAGTGTGTACCCCCATACTTCATTCTTAGAGACTTTGATTAGTTCATCCTGATTCTACTTCACCTTTGTCTCTTCTCCTATCTGTTGCAGTGAAATTCCAGACCTTATGTTTTAAGTGAGATCAGTATGAGAAGAATCCACTGAGTCTCAAATGGGAGATGTAAAATGGAAAATTTTGTGTTCTTTTTTCTTATAAAGATTTCTTGGTTTGATTGGGGGCAAATATAGGACAGGACCATAAATCTATGAGAAATTCCCCTAACTCAGTGGAAAAAATCTCTCTGTGGGTTTTGTAATTTGGCATCAGCTTTGAGGAAGCAAAATGTTAAGGGATAGGAGAAGCCATTTGCATCTTTTTTCTTTGGTTATGCATTTGTAAAGGATCTAGGAATAAAGAAAGGTGGGTTCTGTTTTTTAACTCCATCATTAAGACTTACTTATTCAATGGCCACCTACAATACAATTTATACCACTGGTAATTTAAACTTTTCCCTTTCCCCCCTTATCTCAGTTTCTTCACCTAAAAACATGAGAGAACTCATCTCTAGAGTTGCAACATAGTAATGCATATGTAAAGTGAGTATTCACCATGTTGGAGGGGAGTGAGTGAGAATGTCAACAGAACCTTCTGTGACTTGCTGAGATATCATATTTGGAGAACACTGATAAGGGGGGCTGGGCCAGTGTGGATAATGAGTCCATGACCATCTGGAAAGCAGCTGAGTTTCCTATTTGCTCAAATATGGTGACCCAGAGTGGCAATAAAGACCAAAACAGAAAACCTCAAGGGAGAATACATCAGGAGGGAAGATGAAAACTGAGCTGGTGATCCAGGATCTACCGAAAGGGCTAAGAGATTTGTTAAAGCCTGGTTCCTATACTGTGTAGTTGGGGCTAGAAGTCTTGCCTGGTCTAGCTCCCCAGGAATGATGCTATACCTTGGGAGACCATAGCATAGCAAGGGACTTCTGAAGAGGTGTCTAAATGGGGGCATCAAATGGCACTGCAGGAATGTGGGCCATCAAAGACATCACTGCAAGGCATCAGGTGGTACAGGACCAGTATTCTACAGCAACACCAAGTGGTAGTGACCGGAACAACCAGGGCTCTGGTAGCTTCTTTCTCCTTATAAGGTCCTTGGAAGTCAGAAAGTTTCATGTTGGATTTTGATCCAAGGTCTGCTGAAATACAGGGAAATGGTAGGGCATGGAGGAGGAGAAAGTGGAGAGAGAAAAGGGGAATGGAAACAAGATTCTGATTAGTAAAACAAAAGAGTTATGACTACATTTTATTCTCTAAGCTTGAAAACATGACAAACAATCATGTAAAAGGCTCACATAAGGTTTATTTCATCCAGTCTCATGACTCTTCCTAGTAAAGTAGTGTTTGTGCTGTGGGTAGTGTTATCTTTATGGACTCAATTCTAGGCTGAACTGAAGAAGAAATGCTTGCAAGTCAGGATTCATGTGCTGAGCCATGGAACTGGACCTGGGGGAGGGTGGGAGGTGGCTCATCTTCTCCCTCCAGGCCTCTCAAATTATAAACATCCAGAGAAGTCTTTAGTAGATAAAAGAAAACCTCACCCCAGCACCTGGTACAGAATTTCTCAATCCCAATCACTATTTTCTCAATCAAACAGAGGATGTCAACCAGGCAGCCAGCCAATGAAGCCATGGCCTTCAAGCCCCTGATGGACCTGTAGATATACAGGATGATGGATGTCTAGGAAAGCAATAGGCAAGTATCATAAACTATCACCTGGGGGCACTTAGATTAAAGACAGGAAACAATTTCCTGTCCCCTGTCCCTAGCTCTGTCTCTGTGGATTTTTAAACATGGAATAGCCTTGTAGCTACCTAAGATGATGTGGGTTCATTAGGCAGGAGGAAGGATGCAATGACCTTCTAAGTCCCTTTCAGCGTCAGTATTCTATAATTTTATGATCCCAGAGGAATCATCTATCTGCAGCAGAACATATTTACAGCCTATTTCCTCTCTCCTCTGCCTCGCTCCACCCCCACCCAATTTTTCTTCCTAAGGGATAGAGGCTTTGATAGAGGATAATAACCCAAGATGATGCGATGCATTTGTTTTGGCCCCCATTCGGGTCTGTGTCTGTTATTAGAGGGTGGTGCTAAGTCTGGCCTTGCCACTGGCTTAGTCCCCAGGACCAAGACCGACGCCACCAGGGCCATGACTCACCTCTGATTTAAGAGGTCTTCTCGAAATCATCTGTGGTTGGGTGCACAGGCCCTCGGGCCCCGGAAACTCTCAAGGGCATCCACCAGGCCTGAAGGGGTGTGTTCCCTGCCTCTACCCTTCTTCATGTCTGCATGTGACATGTCAGGATCCCTTTGTGTCTCTTTAGCTTCCTACTACTGTGTGAGCTCATATATATTTCTGGCCATGGGAAAGAACTCTATTACAAGACAGTGTTTCAATTAAATGCAATAAGTACTTTTTTTTTGGCAAATGCTGTACTTGGGAATCATGGTGGAGTTTGTGGTCAGATATAGAAATTATTACTTTAAAAATTTTATAACAAATTTATTTGCTTATTTATTTATTTATTTATTTATTTGAGGTTCTAGGGGCTGGGGATTGAACCCAACTCGCTCAACCACTGAGCCACATCTGCTCCCCTGAGTTGTTGTTTTCATTTGTTTTGCTTGTCTGTTTTTGTTTTTTCTAGCAGCACCAGGAACCGAACCCAGGACCTCCCATGTGGGAAGCAGGAGTTCAACTGCTTGAGCCATATCTGCTACCTGATTTATTTTAAAGAAAATAGAAAACACAGACAAGTAAAGAAAGAAAGTATAATCAACTATTATCCCATTCCCAGACACAGAAATTACTAATATTGGAGTATATCCTTTAGATGAATTCTATTCATGTACACATTAAAAAATAACATAAAAATGGGAGCATACTAGCATCACACTCATTGATAACCTGCTTTTATAAAATTATTTTTTCCTCCTTAACAATATGGAATGAGTAAATCTGCAATTTTGATAGTTCCAAGCTTAGATATACCAGTCCCTTATTCTCAAACTGCACTGATGGTAGCCAATAACCATATCTAGTTACTTACATTTGAATTAACTAAAACTAAATAAACTTTAAAAATTCAGTTGCTCAGTCACACTAGCTACATTTCAAGTGTTCAATAGCCACATATGGCTAATGACTACAGTGCCAATTTAGAACATTTCCATAGTCATAGAGAGTGTTATTGGAAAGTGCTGTCCTGGAAAGATACATTTTCACCAGAACCACCTTGAAGACAGGAGACACTAAGATCATCTGTAGTGCCATGTGTATAATCACTGATGGAGAAGTAACTTCCTGGGTAATAATTAAATCAGCATTTTACTATTTACACTTCTTTTTCTTGATTACTTCCTCACCCCTTGTTGGTGATACTCTGGCCCATATATCCTACAACTGAAGCGTGTGGGAAAGGAGATTGAAAATCATGTAAGGTAATACAGAGCTCCAGTTTAGAGAAAGCTGTTTTAGGGTCTCTGTGAATAAACAACAACAACAAAAAACTCCAATCAGAGGTTTTTGTTTTTTTTTTCTTTTGGAAAAGAAGAGGAAAGTCCTTGATGATTGATCAGGGTTTTGGGAAGGGGGTGGCAGAAGCTGCTTCTTCCCTGCAATATCTTACTATTGGCTGCCATAAGTCAGGAAGCAACTATGGTTTTTTGATCCTTTTCAAGATTGATTTTTGCCAATATATGTGGCATGGAAGGACAAACATTCAGGCTATAAATCAAGAGTCCAGGATTTAATTCTTGCCTCTACCTTGACCCAGTCTTCCCCATCTCATTGCCACAAGTTTTCCCTCTGAAAAACACAGAATCTATATGTTTATAAAATGGTTTCTTATGTCCACAATTTCACTGATACACACAATAGCCTTGTGAGTTGAGCTCATTTTCTACCTCACCATAACATCAAGGACTTTGCAGTGGGTATGTCTTAAATTTTGAAGAAACAATAATTCAAGTGGTCAACCAGTTGTCTTGTCTACTCAATGCCAACAAACATATCCAAAAATTTCTCGCCATTTCCTTCACATTCTTCTATAAATTCTCAGCAATTATTTAACAGAATTGACTGAACCAACTTTCCTGTCTTCATAGACGCTGCAACCATGTGAGGCCACCTGTACACATACATGGGGCTTTGCCATGAGTCTGTCCCCAGGTGTCAGAGACAGCAACCGTATGCAATCAATACTCATTATTCACGAATTCTCTATTTGAAAATTTCCCTACTTGCTAAAATTTATTTGGAATCCCAAAATCAATACTTGCTGTGTTTGGCGGTAGTGCATGGTCATTCATAGAGGCAAAAATTTTGAGTCACCTGGTGTGCATGTTCCCAGCTGAGGTCAAAAAAGGCAACACTCTGCCTTTTTGTTTCAGTACTCATACTGTAAACAAATGTCCTTTTTGCAATATATTTAGTGCCATGCTTTTCACACTTTTATGCTTTTTGTTGGTGATTGGACTGTTTAAAATGGGCCCTAACCGTAATGCTGAAGTGCTGTCTAACATTCCTAAGTTCAAGAAGTCTGTAGTGTGCCTTACAGAGAAAATACATGAGTTAATAAGTTTTGTTCAGGCTTGAGTGATAGTGCTGTTGGCCTTGAGTTTAATGTTAATGAGTTAACAACACATATTATTATAAGGTGTCTTTAAACAGAAATACACATAAAACAAGGCAATTTATTGATCAGTTGATAGACAAGTTGTGACCAGAGGCTCACAGGAACCATACCTCGTATTCCCCCTAGGAGCAACAGCTTCACCATTTCTAATTCAGCATTTGCAGTGATGTCATAGAACACAACTAGCACAGATAATGAGAATCGACTGCATGTGGTATGAGCACCTGACTGGAAAGCAGAAGAATCAAGAGGTTCTCCCTGTGTGCCCTTTGGTCAAGCCATGTACCAAAGCCCTGTTCCTCATCTGAACACAGAAAGGGGCCGGCCAGAGCTGTTGCTTCCAAACCTGCTCCTTGGACCGTCCCTCAGATGCTGCCAGAGGTGTAAGGCACTGAGACCACTGCTTTGGCTCCAACCAGGGTAGCTCCATCTTTATTTGCATTACATTTGGGCTTCAGTAAGATTTTCATTGAATAAGATTTCTTCATCTTTAGAAAAAAAAAAAAAGCTTGAAAACTACTAGTTTGGACTACCTTTGAAGTTTCTTTCAGTCCTAGTAATTTATGATCCAGTATTTTTAAAGTGCTGTACTTGTAGTGGAGAATTTTTAAGGTAGTACCTCTATTTAGATCTTCTAAAATGAGCTTGTATGGTGCAGTTATGTTTTACTCAGGGATTAGGCTTTAAAGACAACTTACAAGGCAAAAACTAAATCTCGTTAGAATTAGCCTTGAAATTTCATTGTCACCCCTCCTTTTTTAAATACCCCCATCCAGTCCTAGATTATTGCTAATCTACTTTCTGTCTCCTAGAAAGTTGCTTATTCTGGGCAATTCCTATAAATGGAAACATACAATGTGAGATCCTTTGTGACTGTCTTCTTTTATTGAGCATAATGTTTTCAAAGTTTATCCATATTCAAGCATGAATCAGTGCTTCAATCCTTCATATTGCTGAATAATATTCCATTGTATGGTGTATTAGTCAGGGTTCTCTAGGGAAACAGAGTCAACAGGAGATATTCTGTAAATAGTATGAGATTTTATAAGAGTCTCTCACATGATCGTGGGGATGCACAAGTCCAGGTTCCGCAGGCAGGCTGCAAACCAGGGGCTTCGCTGAAAGTTCAGTGACGGTCCTTGATGGCTTTCCCGGAGACGTTGGCTGTCCAAAGACGAGCTGGGAAATTCTCTCTGAATGCTGAAATCACTTCCCCTTTTGAGGCATTCAACTGATTGGCTAAAACGTCACTCATTGCTGACGGCAACCTCCTTGGTTGATGTAGCTGTAAACAGCCATGTATGCTGTAAACTCACTGATGACTAACACCCATAAATGTCCTTTATTACAATTAGCCCAGGGCTTGCTTGACCAAACAACTGGCCACAATTACCTGGCTGAGTTGACACATTAGCCTAACCATCACCTATGGATATACCACATTTTGTATGTACATCCATCAGCTGATGGATTCTTTAAATCACTAGAACCTGGGCCTGTAGATACACAAAAGCCAAGATCTAAGTTTGTTTGCTTTTCTTTGTGATGAGTGAGCAACCCCAACTCCCTTTCCCCCAGGGAAATGGCCAGATTCTAATCTGAAGAGGGAAAAGAGCAACATCATTTATTTTTTTATTGTCTAGCGTTTAGAGTTGAACTTTTTATGTCAAAGCTTCTCAAACTTTAGTATGCATGATTATCACCCAGAGAGCTTATTAAAAACACAGACTCTTGAGCCCCACCCCCCCACCTTAGCAATTTTTGTTCAGTAGGTCCAGGGAGGGACCTGAAAAATTGCATTTCTCTGAAGCTTCCAGGTGCTGCCACTGCCGCTGCTCCTTGGGCCACACTGTGTCGCGTGACACTATGTTATTTTCATAATCAGAAAATTAACACAGTCAGGTGCTGCCTGCACCTTTCCAGACAGATTCCTCTTGGACCTTAATGATGAATACACAGAAGAAATTTCCAATTCTGTCACCACCAGAATTACCATTTATGGAGGTCTTACTAGACGCAATCCGCGCTGAGTGCTTCACTCACATTCTCTCACAGACTCCTCCCTGCACCCCTATAAGAGAACCGCTACTAATATTCCCTTTGCAGATGAGGAAGCGGGAGCACGGAGTAGCTAAATAATAGGCTAAGGTAACCCAGAGCTGTCAGTGGCAGGATTGGGGCAGGTGGTTGGACCTCTACATTTATATCCCCTCCTCTTTCGTGGACATTTCACCCGACTTCACAGTTACAAGTATCTTACGGATAGGGATGGGCCGCTTGCCTTATCCTCTTTTGTTTTTTCTTTCTTTCTTCAATTCCAGAGAATCAACACTTAGGACTTCTGTTCACATCGGGAGATGTCAGCTAAGGACCTACTATGACCTAGATGTTGAGATTTCTACCCTAGAGAAGCTAACAGAAAATAATTTTGACTGAAATTATTAATACATTTTTATATTCCATCCTCTTTCATGGGCATTTCATCTGACTTCAAAATTACAAATACCTTGTGGATAAGGACGGGGCCTCTTGCTGAATTCTCTTTCTTCCTGTCTACCATTACACTTAGCACAGTTTTGGGCTTATTCATTCACTTTGTAGCAAATGTCCATGAGCACTGATGAGTTACAAGGCGCTGAAACACACAGATAAAAGTGCATGTTGCCTGTGCTCAAGGCCCCCAAGGCTGGATGACTTGAGCAGCACCTTTTCTTTCCGTTTCAACAGGCAGTCCTCCGTGGGTGGCCCCCGCGCTCTCCGTGCCTTTTAACTGAGGGCTGCAAACTCCATTGCCTACAGGGGACAGGTAGGACCAAGGAGAGGCCTGAAGCCGACTCCACGCAATGTAAGAAGGCGTGGAAGGGGGACCCTGGCAAGGTGGGGAGCGAGGGCCAAGAGGGAGGAGCCACAGTGACGTTTGCCCTGGCGGAGGACAGATTCCATTCTGCCTCGACTTGACTTTTCAAAACATGTCAAAAATCCAGAATTTGATGTGATTTCTTCCCACTTTTAGTTGTTGAAAGCAAATGCAAGTTAAAATATATCTTTAAAAAGAAAAAGTGGGGGAGAGGCTAACCAGATTCAACTCAGCCCATGGCCACCAGTTTCCCAGCTCCCCTAGAAGTCACCAAATTCTTCCACCCTGTTTCTTAGCAAGCCCTGGACTAGCAGGTTTTTGTCTTCCAGGGCCTCCCACCTACCTACACTAACGCATTTTGTCTGAAGAGCTAATTCCCAGCTCCTTCTCGCCCCAACCACCAGCCACACTAGGATTTTGAAGAACAAAAGCAACTTGTGTTTTGTTTGTCTTTTAACAGATGAGCATTTCAAGTAATGCCTCTCTTCTTCCTCCACTACTCCTCTGGTTTTCTCTTTGGTTTTGCTTTCTTATATTGAATTCCCAAAATAATGTTCCTAAGCGAGGATAAAATCTATTCATGGGCCACCAGGAATCCTCTGACAATATTCCAGCTATCGGTGTTTGAAGGAAATAAAATCAGGTTATCAGTTAGATGATTAACTCTGCTCTAGAGAAAATCCAGGCTCTGAATTTTTCTCAAGGCTTTTAGTCGGGGGCTAGGCAAGCAGGAGTAGCCATGGGACAAGTTCTCAGGAACTCATTTAAAACACATTTTTGCCTCCAAAACCTGTTCTGACCAACTCTGCACAACAATTCCCACACAAGGGATATAACAGTTTTGCTTTATCATCACCGTCACGGTTACTAATGGTTGCTCTTTATTGACTGCCTCTATGTAGCAAATATTATACTAAGCACTTTACATATGTTATTCTCATTTATTCCTCATAATAAATGATGGAGTGGTTATGCCCTTATTAGTTCTAGTTATAATAATAGCTGCTAAACCCCTGTTTTCAGTTTTAGTGCTCACATTAACATAGGAAAATTAAATTCAAGTTTAAGAAACGTTAAAATTTCACATTATCTATCCCCCAGTCTCCAGACAGGACAGACAGAGCCAAACTCATTACAGAACTGTGAGAAGAAAAAAAAAGCTTATTTTAAAAATCATCTTAACAAAGAATCCCCAACCTTTCTCAAATATTCATTTTGGTGTATAATGATCATTACAATCAGGAATTATTTTATTTGGTAAACAAATTGTCACATGTGAAATTTTACTTTTTTTTTTAATTGAGATTTTAAAATAGGTTATTTCCTGATCCTGGGACCCTCCTTTTATAGTACACATACCTCTTTGCAAATTGTCCAGAGTGTCATTTGAATTGAAAATAGTATAAATGTATATGTTTGTGTGTGTAGTTCAGAGATAAATCAAACAAAAATAAAATATCTGCCCATCATCTCTTTGCTATTTATCTCTAATTATCATTTATTGCTCATCAATCATAAACTAAGTATTTGGGGGTAAAGAATTCCAAGGGTTCTTTTCCTGGGCCCTGAAGAGGAAACTTCGTGTATGAAGCCACAAAGCTGCCTGTCTCCACCCAGCTCTTCAGTAAACCACCAATTCTTACATCCTAGCTTTAAAGATTGCTTAATGAATAGTTATTGGACATTATTTTAGCCTGCTGGGCTGCTGAAAGCAATATACCAGAAATGGGTTGGTTTTTACATTGGGGACTTTTAGCTTACAATTTGACAGTTCTGAGGCTGAGTCAAATGTCCACATGAAGGCATCTTTAAGGCACTGTTTTCTCCCCCAAGTCTGGCTGCCGGTGATCCTGGACACTTCTGTCACATTGCAAGGCACATGGTGGCATCTGCTGGTCTCTCACTTCTTTTCCGGGTTTAGTTGCTTTAAGCTTCTTTCTTCCATGCCTTTTTCTCTTTTCATTTGAATTTCATTCTCTTATAAAGGACTCCAGTAGGAGGATTAAGACCCACCCTGGGCCATGCCTTACTGAAGCAACCTAATCAAATGACCCTTAACTGAAGTAACCTAATCAAAAGGTCTCACTTACAATAGGCCCACACCCACAGGAATGGATTAACTTTAAGAACATAATTTTCTGGGATCTGATCATTACAGATATAGCTTTAAGTCATCACAGACATGAACAGTAGTCATAATATATAAAGTGTTGTAGAAGTATTGGCTAGTAATATTTGTCATTTTATACTTGCAAACCTGTGTGTAGGTCATAGACTAACTTTTTCCTCATTTTACAGATAGAGAGCCAAGGCTAATAAAAGTGAAGTGGACTTATCTAAGGTTATACAGTCAGAAAATGAGATGTGTGTGTGTGTGTGTGTGTGTGTGTGTGTGTGTGTGTGAGTGTCCAGGCATGCTTATAGGGATGGAAGATTAGATTTAGGGCCCCTGATTAGCTCTCTTCTCCATCCTCTCCCCTGATGGCCATCTGTCTGTACTGATCATACAAATTGCTTTTGCGTAGTGATGTCAGGACCCCTGAAACAGGCTCTTTAATTTCTACAGTTGGTTGTTACAAGGAGAATTGATGACTTTGGGATGACTTGCAGCTGTCTCTCTGGGTCCTCCAGAAAAGACCAAAAAACTGTGGGTCCCGAGGAACAATAGTTCAAAGGGGGTTCCAAGAATCCTGAAGTGGGAAGAAGAAACTCAGAGATAGAGAGGAGTTAATTAGAAAGTATGGAGCCTAGGCAACATACCCTTCAAGTAGCCAGGAAATCTGAATGGAAAATTAATGTTCCTGATGATCCAGATCTCAGGGATTCAGCCAGGGAATTCCATCTTGCATTGGACAAGCAGCAGAATGGAACAGAAGGACAATACACACTTATCCCTCTCCCTGTAGCCAGAATGGAGGTCCTTAGGCAGAAAGACATCCCATTGGGTGGGCTTGAGCTTAACGGAGAGCCTCACCTTCTAAAAGTCGATGCGGGGGTCAGCTTTATCTCCTATCTGGATAAAGTTGTTTGCCTCTATGAGTTTGCATGAAGGCACAGAATTATTTACGTTGCACTTTTTCTTCTCTTAACCACCGAACCATGAGTCTTTTAATTTTTTTTCCCCCCTCAAGCTTACTTTTAAAAATTTCATCTTGTCTGCTAATCCTAACAGATTTAATTTCAGCCTGAGGATCTAAGGGTTCAAAAGAGAAGTCTCCTTCCTTCATATTTTGATTCCTTGATCAGATTCTTTATTACTAAAATGTAATAGACATCACCAAACCCCATCTGTTGGATTGCCATTAATTAGTATTTAACGACGGAAACACTAGCTCTCATCTCTGTCATCGGAACTCAAAAGATGTCATTGAACCCCTTGCCTTACCTCTGAGAATCCCTACACAATTTATTTGGAAAGGCAAAGATTATTTTCTTCATTATAACACTTTTATAACACCTGTTATGTGCCAGGAGTTGTTTTGAAGTACCTTACAGGTGTTAACTCATTTCATTTTCACTGCAACCCTATGAGGTAAGTGTGGTTATTATCCCTATTCTACGGATGAGATAACTGAGGCATAGAAAGGTGATACGGCTGCTTCAGGGTGCACAGCTCATCAGTGGTGGGAGCAGGGTGCCAACCTAGCAGCCTGGCTTTGGAGGCCTTCAGTCCTCGTGACGAATCTCAGTCCTGCTGACCTTTATGTCCTCTATCTGACCTTTAATTTAATCAGGTACTACATTTTCTTATTCGTATAGGGAGGTTGTATAAGGGAATCCCCTTACTTATCCGGGTAAGGCCTCTGGTGTTTAACTTGCCTTAACTGAGAGCACCTGCACTGCGCGTTCAGCGCAGGCCTCTATGCTGAGAGACACAGGGCTTTGGGGAGTGCAGAGGGCCCCGTGTACAACTATTTTACCGAGTTTGAGCATGGATGTGATCAAAGTTGGCACCCTCTTCTGGGCCAAAGTCACATGAGGAAAGAAAAGAAAAAGCTCAGTAATCAAGGGTGCTCAGTCAGGCCACATAGCTTAGATTCTTAGAATCTGGTATCATCTGTGCCACCCATAATGAGTCACTTCCAGGCAGGCTCTGCCTTCTTATGGGCGGGAGCCTGGTCTTGACAGCAAGGAATTTCAGTAGGAATGGAGGTCACCAGCTCCTTATACAGTCACAAAACTACCTCTGCTGGGTCCAGAGCCATGGAACAGCCAGCTTCCTTCACCAGGGAAAGAAAGGCAAGGAAGGAAGGAAGGGAGGGAGGAAGGGAAGAAGGGAGGAAGCGAGGGAGGGAGGAAGGGAGGAAGGAAAGGAAGGAAAGGAGGGAGGGAGAGAGGGAAGAACAGATACACCCGAGGGAGGGAGGAAAGAGTTCCTTTCTATTAACCCTCAAATCAGCCAACAAGCTGTGGACTGCTCTTTCCGACTACCCTCTAACACAGGGGTTCTTAATTTTTTTGTTCTACTGACCCCTTTGCCAGTCAGGTGAAAACCATGGACCCCTGACTAAGTCCACACTCTACTGTGTATTATTTAATAAATATATCACACCTGTACCAACACGTCCCCACAAGAATGTTTTTTTTTTATTTCAGTTCAAGCTCATGGACCCCTTGTTAAGAAGCCCTGCTCTAATATGTGTTCCACATATTGAACTCTAAAGCTCACCTCCAACCTCATCATTCTGCTGCTTAAAACTGTTGACTTCTGATTGTTCCAGGTGCCAGTACAAACCCCTAAGGATGGGGCGAGGGGGGGGTCCTTCATAATTTGTTCCCTGCTTTCTCCTTCTGTTTTGCTCCTCAACCATTTCCATATCCCCATTTTCTCTCCCCTTTCAGCTTTTCCTCCTTCCTCTCTCCGTCTCTCTTTCTCTCCCTCCCTCTCCCTCCCCACTTCAGTCATCTTGCCTGCTTATAACTCTCAAAATGAACCTTCTCTCTACTGCCTCCTGATCTTTGCTTGTGCTAGTCCCTTTACCTGGAATTCCTTCCTTTATTCCCTCAAGCTGATGACTAACTCCCACTTTCTCTCTAGAATGGACCCAACCTAGATTTCCTCCAGGAAGCCTGTTCCCTGACCCTCCCTTAGAGCCTCGAGCTCACCCTGCTGAGGTAACATGGTATCTCGTGGTATTTCATGCTCCAGCCTCAGTATTACTCTTCCCTGCATGACCATAAGCTTCTTAAAGGAAGGAATGTTGTCGTCGTCACTGTTATCTCTACAAATCACGGGGCCTGGGATGTAGGAGATGCTGGCCAATGTTTGTTGAATGGATGACATCAGTAGTAGATAGCAGTGTCAGCTGGTGCCCATGTGTAGCAAGGGGACTTGGTTTAATCGCCTCGTCTTATAGCTGAGTTCTCAAACTCAGAAAGCAGTCAAATCATTTGTTCAGATATGCAGCTCCTAAGAGGACAGCTGGGACTAGAACCCAGACTGTCATAATGTGAGCTTCTCAAGGACAAGAAACACTTCTCGTTCATCCTGTAACTCCTGTGCCTAGCCATCGTGTCTGGAAAATAGTATCTAATAAATGAATGTATGAGTACACTGATACCAAGTTCTTTCCACTGCCTAGGACAATATGGAGTAACAATTTAGCAACATTACTTTTAGTTTTATCACTCTATAAAACTAACCTGAACAGCTAGAGCCCTCCGGTTTAGATTAGGGCTTGAGTTACTTGCTGTCAAGATTTACCAGTCAAGCTGATAACTGCCAAATTGCTTTAACTTTGTGCAGCATGGATGTAAACTGTATTTGCTTCCTGAATTGATGGATTGCAATGGCTGGTTTGCCATCACACACAGACATGACCCAGATATACTGTTACAGCCATATGGACAGAAAGAGGCTGCTGCTGTTTTTAAAACTGCCCTGGAAAGTAAATGATATGATTCTGGTTCCCCCTACTTACCCATTCTGATGTCACTCAAATCTCCAGGGAGGAAAGTTCCTCTTTATATCCTCCTAAAATTGCTTCTGCCTTGTAGTTGGTCTCTCCCTACAGGTCAGATCACAGCTGATAGGATAGTCTTCTGATATCAAGCCTCCACGCCCATGTCTGTCCAGTTTTCCTGGCTTAGTAGACAGTGCAGATCAGAGAAAGTAAATGGCTGTGATGTTAACACAGCCTAGAACGTGGTATGCATGGACTGCTTAGCATTGCCACCTGGATGACACTTAATGGGGCAGTAGAGGTGTTGGATAATGGGGCAATCTTTTGACTTTTTTCAGTTCAAACTTCAAAAAGTGAATCTAAAGTCGTCACACTGCCTGGGTTTCAAAGTCTAGCTTTCCACTTGAGTAACTTGCTCCAAGGTTATACAGCTATTACTTTCTCTAAACTTCTTTCCCATTTTAAAAATAAGCATGATAATATTAATAATAACTACCTTGATATTTGTTATATATAATCTACATAGCATGTTTTATACACTGCCTACCACATAGTATTCAATAAACAGTGCTGTGAAGAGTAGCTCTAGTGGGTAAATCAGTACCTGTGTATGACTTTTATTTTGGGACTCATGTTTTTAAACACTGTTTTCTCTGTTTATATCCTCTTCATCACTCTACTAATTCACAGCTCTTGGAATCTGCTCTGAGGATGGCTTCCCTATATCTCCCACTTCCCCCAGGTCTTCCCAAAGCAAATACCATGTTTACTATCATACCTTGTATTTTAGCAGATGATGCCAAATTTGTACCCTGAATTTGGTAAAAATCTCTCCAGTTGTTTTCTTTTTACATGATTAGATAGATAGATAGGTAGATAGACAGATAGAGATAGAGAGATAGAGTTAAATTTGTTTATATATATATGGTAGCCGTAAAGGGAGCAGTAGATAATCCACCTGCTTATCGTTGCAGAGAGCACAGATGCATGATAGGAAGGGTGAGGAGGCCCAAATTAATAGAATGAGCATTTTAGAAAGTGTTTCAGGTAAAGAAAACATTATATAGAAGTCGACTGGAAACTCTTGGCACTCTAGTAAGCTTGGAGCAATTGGAGTAATTAAGTGCTCCCAGAGAAGAAAGCCATGTCCTAGAGCACACAGCAGGGTGCAGAAGGCCTGTGAGTCTGACAGAGAACATTCCACTGGAGCAGGGTCTGGAAGTAGAGAAATCCTGCCGGCTATGGATCAACTGTGTATCAACTTTGATCAAGCGTTTTCACCAGATTCTGGGTAAGGAAGAGCTGTCGAATGGCTAGCAGATCCCCAGTGTCTAGAAGTTACATCATGTACTTTGTGCTGAAACCATTGTTGATGGTTTTCATTCCATGTTTGTGAGGCATACTTAATGAATACTTTTGTCAACTTTAATAATGTTCTGAGTAGGACAACCTCTCTGACTTTGTTCAATCTGTGATTATTTAAATCAATATTTTCTAGCCAGAACAAGAAAAATCAAGGTAAGCAGCACCCTTCAATCTTTAGAGCATTTTAAGGAAATTTATTTTCTTTTTTATATAGTCATCATCCTAGATTTTCTGAGTCAGGCAATGATTGATTGACAGTCATACCATCTACTTGTCATGAATACATAAAAATAGTAAAGCATAAAATAAGACAGTGCAGCATGGGTTCTGCCTCCCCACCTGGACTGTGATGAGTTTGAGAGGAGAATGTTGTCAGCATCTAACCTCTGATTAGTAGAGATAGGACTTCATCAGCTTCATGGTGTAGTTAGAGGAGGTAGAAAAGGTGGTACGAATGCATGGGTCTCTCCCTTTCTAGAGACATTGGGAAACAGGATTTACTCCACAGTCTCTGCAATGTGTAGCCACAGTCCCACCTGCAGCTTAGATGCAACAACTATGATGGGGTCATTTTAGCTTTAGGGTTCTCAGTCAAGAGTTCAGAAGCCTCCTGAGCTGTGTGGATTGAGCAGAGGTTTGGGGCTCCCTGCATAGATACTTGGAGAGGGTCATAGCCTTAGTCATGCTATTTCATTTTTTCCCCATAAGTCTCCCCATAAGAACCCATGTTTATACAAAGGAGGAGTTTGTCCCTGTGGGTCTGTTTACTCTGCTGCTTTTGCCGGCTTTGAATCCCTCGTGCTTCTTTCCAGGCTTGGGACCTTCTGCTTTTCTCTTGTGCAGGCAAGTGGAGTAGCTTCGACAAGAAGGGCAGGAAGATGGGAAAGGAGGCTGGCTCCCTAGAGCAGGGCAATTTAGCAAACAATTTTGGTTCCATTAGGACACATTTATGGGTCTTAGCCCACAAACCTGCCCTGGTTTCAGTACTGCCCAAGATGCTTAGTGAAGTAATTATAACATGGTTTGCCTAAGGATTCACACTTTTCTAAAGTATCTTCACACGCAGAGCTCCCTTTGTGCATCAAGTCAGCCTAGGGCTGCAATTATCCCCATATTACAGAAGACATGGATTTCAGAGAAGTTAAGCAACTACTCCAAGACCATGGTAAGTTAGCAGGGATTGGAGTCCCTCCACTATTAGCTCATGGCTTTTAATGTTTTTAGCTTTACCGTTTAGCACAAAACCAGGCTAACAGAATTTTGTTTGACTAAATGGGACTTTGGGTTTGGCTTTCAGAAATCTCAACTCTGCTGGTACAGGAGATAAGGGTTTCTTTCAATGCCCACATAAAAACTTTCAATTCAATTATGGAGTGTTTGAGCTGGGAATTTGAAGCCCTGAGCACATCATTTCTTTCTTGACTTTCTCCAGCGTATTTAGGGAGAACCAGTCAACCTCACTATATTCATTAGTTTGACAAAGACGTTATAAGGTATCAAATATACACTCACTTAGAACTTTGTCTCTTACAAGCATTTGATTAGGAGAATCCAGTGGTGTTATCATGCCATGAACTATCAGTGCCTTCTTTACAACTGGAAATACAGTTGCTAGTGTGTTTAAATCCAATCAGATTTAAGAACCAGTTCTGAAAATACCCAAACCCATTCAGAAAACTCATCCTTAAGATTCTTTTCTTTCTAGAACCATTTCTAGTACCAAAATCTGAGTTAATCACAGTATTCTAGAGAAAGACGACCAACAAGATATATGTATATGAAGATATATAAATTTATTATATAAAGAGAGATTTATTTTAAGGATTTAGCTCACAAAATTGTGGAAGAAAATAAGTCCAAGATTTGTAGCACAGGCCGGTAAGCTGGAAATTAACAGAATTTACCAAAAAGTGATGCTGTCATCTTGAAGCTAAACTCTATAGGAAAAGTCAGCATGCTGGAAATTCCAGTAAGAGTTGATGTTGAAGTTTCAAATCCAAAATCCATAGGGAAGGCCAGGAAGCTGAAAATGCAGGAGTTGATCATGTAGTCTTGAGGCCAAATTTCTTCTTTTTTTCTGGAACCCTAAGTCCTTTGCTCTTAAGGCCTCCAACTTATTGAAAGAGGCCCACCCATTATCGAGGGCAATCTCCTTTACTTATAATCCTCTAATTGTAGATGTGAATCACATCTATAAAACACCTCCACAGCAACATCTAGGCCTGGGTTTGACTAGACAACTGGACACCATGCCTAGCCCAGTTAACACATCAAATTAACCATCACAACAGGTAAATACCACTCCTCAGTGACTAGTATCTGTCCCAAACTATGTGAACTGGGCAGAACAGCACAGAGATCTTGAAGATTCCTCACTTTTCTTTGATCCTTCTCTGTTAGGGCAGGTTCTACCATAGGTCTTATGCTGTTGTGCATTTCTCCCTTTCTCCTGGTCCTCGCTTAACATTTCAGGGCTGAGGGTGCCGCCCATGGAAAAGACTTCCAGTGTCCAACTCTTACCAAGAAGAAGAAAGACAAAGAACACCATGGGGAAAGTGAGGTGAGTTTTACAAAGGCTTTTCTCCCCTCCCCAAATGATAAAACTCCTATGCCTTGGGAAGGAGGTGGCAGGGCATATGCTTCAGTACCTCATTGCGTATACATGTGTGATGCTGTCATTTTGTCCTTCCTTTGCCTTGTAGACATATCAGAGCCAGCCCCTGGATACGTAGAGGACAATGTGTGTAGGGAAATAGCAAGTTATGCACACCTCTCATGTAGCAGCCAGAAGGCTAGATCTTGTAGGTAAAAGAATGTAACACACGGCCCCTGACTTCATGGGGTTCATAGTCTACATCAGAATCCTTCACACTAATTCAGAAAACTGAGAATTAGGCTTGATAGGTCCAATGAAAACAAGGCGTGTATTTTTGGAAGGAGTCCATGGAGTTTAATCTGAATGGGAGCCAAATGAACCTACCAGCTGCACACATACCACATTGAGACTTTTGGTCTCAACCCGAATACGGCCCTAGGAATGGCCGCCCACTGTGAGGAGCAATAATGCTGAACCAGGGTGTCTTGGTTTATAGCTGGCGCTTGGTGGTTGGGAGAAATCATGGATTTTGGCTCTTGTGGTATTATTCTCTCGCACGTATATGATAAGTTACAACAATCAACTGAGTTTTTATGACAGACATAAATAGTAGTAAAACGTATATTTTGTTGTTCATGTAATTTCCTCTCATTTTAATCATTAGGCTTCTTTGGTTTAGGCATTATGATGTCTTACTGCTGGGCCCAGATCATGTTTCATCAAGGGTGTGTGTTGGGAATTAAGGATCATTCCTTCACCTCACTAGGAAAATTAAATCCTTCTCATAGGAACCATGGGTATAAAAAAATCTATTCCACAATGTTATTAACTGTGCCCTTTGTAAAAAGCATTGTTCTTGATTTGTCTAAATGGCATGATCCTCTGCCTCTCTGTAGATCCCTTTCATTGGGTTCTCCTGTATCTCTGTGTCTGGACAGGACCCTGGGGAGAGTGTGGGACCCCTAAACCAGGGGTTCTTAACCAGGGGTCCATGGATTTCAGGGGGCCCATGAGCTTGAATTGAAAAAAATCAACTTATCATCTTTATTTTCTCTGACCTCCCATGTTGAGTGTCACAAAACTATCTGCTGCTACATTCTGAGAAAGGGTCTGTGGTTTTTACCTGATTGGCAAAGGGGTCTGTGGAACAAAAATAGGTTAAGAACCCCTGCCTTAAACCAAGAGGTCAGCAAAGCAAGAGCTGTACTCTTTGCCCAATTGTGGAATCACAGAATATCAGCAGTGAAGAGAAACACAGGGTTCACCTGAGTCCTGGCTTCTCATTTTACCAAAGCAGAAATTAGCTTTGGGGCAGAGCAGACTCCAGAATCCACACTTCTTGGTTCTTAACACCAGCATTCCTTCCACTCAGCCACAGCCCACAGCTGATGCCCTAGCTTGCTCTCATTCAGACCTAGATCACTGTAGGCCTTCAAAGGATTCAGGAGGAAAATAAGAGTGAAAACTTGAGTGAAAGGGAAACTGAGATTTTGAGAATGAAGGAAAGATTGACAATTTTAATGGATGATTTAATTAGCCTCTTGCCTGTATAGTATCTTCCCTGGTGACAAGTGAATTTACATTTGAAGCTAGTTCCTGAAGACCAGCTGTGGAGTTACTCATCTGTGAAATTACCCATCAATTCCCTCCCAACCTCCATGGGGGGAGTTTGAGATGAGCTTGCTTTTGTCTCTATAACTTTCTGCAGGGGCCAGGGTGTGATCCACCCAGAGCACCAGCAAAAGGAGGTTTCCCACCAGGATGGGAAAAATAGAGTGGGTCAAATACTCATAAGATCCCTCACAGAGGCTTGCCTCTGCATCCCCTGAACAAATTTGGGTTTCCTTTATAGGACTTTGCAATAGCATGACCTTTCTCTCCATAAAAATAAGCCTAATATTAATTTCTCTGTATAATGAATGGTGTAATTATATGATTCCAGAGGAATAGATGAATTGACAGCCCATTAAAGTTAGATATTCCCAGTGAGTGAGTGCTAAAATGTCCTCTTTCCCTTCCTGGAGAATAGCAGAGACTCTCTCTCTCTTCATTTAGCCTCAAAACAAAGCTTGGGGGATGAATTTGGGTCTTAAATTTCATTTCAGACCCAGGTCCTCAGCAAAGAACTATGATGTCCATGAAGTGTGTCTAATATGTACCAACTAGAGGCATAAGGCTTATTTCTATATTCTTCCCTTTCTGAACATCATTCCTAATTCTCCTTGTGAGCCCTCTCCTCACCCTGAATAGGAGTTTCTGAATGAGGCAAGAAGAAGTTTCTTTCACTGACCCCATATAACAAAACATGGCTTTGATGAAAGAGAACCCTGGGCTTGACCCCTCAGGGAGATGTTCAGAAAATGTCTGTGGTCCTGCTGGGGGTGGGGTGGGTGGCCATGGGAGTCCTGGCCAGTGTAGGCAGGTTGCCAGGGGCAAAGAAAGGATGATCCTGAGTAGTCTCTGTGGTGTCTGACACCCTCTGTCCACTGGACAGGATGGCCATATCTGCCACAGCAAGGAAGCTAGGCACCTGGTGACCAAGCACAGTCCCACATGGAAGATTTTCACTGTCTGCAAACCTGGCCTTATTACTCTCTATTGTGGGTTTCAACCTCAATCCCTGGGCTCAAGTGTGAAAGAAATATTGCCTCTCTGTTTTCCATAAATCAAATTAACTTTGATTCCTATCCTGGAGTGTCAGGAAATTCAGTCTTATTTTTGACCCTCAAGTCTCCACTCCAGGAGACTGGCTAGCTTTGAGGTTCTCATCCAGCACCAATTTACTGAAGAGGCACCACCTGTGGGCTTTGGGGGCTACCCACTCATGGTAGAGGCACCCACTATTGCATCCATGTGCTCCCTTTAGCCTCTCCTCTCTGTTACTTTCAAGCTGTGCTTGGGACCATGGAGAGAATCTCTGATGAGGCTGTGGATATCAGGTTGAGGGCACCATAATCCTGGGGCACCCCTTGGCTGTTCTTTCCAAGATCCCACAACCAGGGAGCCACTCTTGGAACCCCAGACCTCACTCTCATCCCATCCTCCTGCCCTAGAGAATCTCATTTCAGACTCAATCCCTTTCTCTCCTTGGCTGTGGCAGTTTGAGATTATTTATGAATTCCAAAAAGATATTATGTTTGTAAACTGGTCTGTTCCTCTGGGTGTTATCCCCTTTGATTGTATTAGATTCACCTGAGATTTCTTTGATTAAATTACCTGTTAAGATTAGGGTTTTGATTTGACCATGTCAGTAGGGTATGACTCAGGGTTGAGTCCCAGTCCCCTTGGTGGGCTGATATAAACAGACACTCACTTCCTGACACACAGGAAGAGAGAGCTCCACAGACATGGAAGAGGAGATAGCTCTGTCATGTGTGATCCTGGGGCCCTGGGGAGAGATGAGCCATTTGCCTGATAGTTTGCAGCTGAAGAGAACAGAGCAGTTCAGCAGCTGATAAGGCCTGGAAAGAAGCAAGACCTATGCCAGCCTGATATAGGAAGCCTGAGAGATGAGCCCTATGCTAGCCTACAGCTGAGATTGGAAGAAGCTGGGGCTATGGAGTCTTAAGAGGAAGAGAGACCAAGCAGAGATCACCTGCCATCTTGCATCAACACATGGCAACTGACTTTGGTGAGGAAGCAACCTTGAGTTGGACTCTTTAGGGCCTTGTAACTGTAACCTTTTACCCCAAATAAATACCCTTTATGAAAGCCACAGATTTCTAGTACTTTACATCAGCACCTTTTTGGCTGACTAATAAATTGGCCTTTTCCCTCTGTCCTTAGACTCTTCAATGGACCTAACTTCTGGAAAGAAAAGCATGGAAGTCCTGTCACAAAGTTTTGAAGCAACCAAACATAAAAACCAATCTACTAGAATGGTGGGAGAATAAACAAGAAATCGTGGAGGTAGGGGTAAATTAGAAAACAAAAACTGCCACAAGCCAGTACCCGGAATGGTCAGAGACTGAGGCTCAGCATGATCTGCTTTCTTCTCCTTTTCTTCTTCCTCCTTCCCTCCTTCCCTTTTCCTTTTTTTCTCCCTCCCTCCCTCCCTCCCTCCTTTCCTTCCTTCTTTCCTTCTCTGTTTCCTTTCTGTTTTCCTGAGGCTTCTCTGGCCTGGCCAGAATGAGGACAGGCCTTCACCACTGGCTCTCCCTTTCAGTTCCAGCAGCACTCAGGATTTGATGACACAAATTTAGGACCTGTGCTGGATGCTTCTTCTGTGGGACTGAATCAGACTGGAGGCCACCAGCCCAATTCAATAGCTGAAATCTTTGTTTCCTCTGTTTCTTTGTTTACTAAGAACATTGCTTGACTGAGGGCATTTGAGTTGAGACTCTGACTCAGATCTTTCCATTGAGGAAAGGATGACCAGGTGAGGCCATGAGCTACCTGCTAATAGCAACTATTTGCCAGGGACCTGTTCCTTAACTGGACACCAAATTGGATTGGGAGGCTTCTAAATACCTCAGTCTCTGAATTTCTAATAGTCCTGCAAGGACTGCCTTGGGTCAAATCCTGGTTCCATCACTTACTAGCTGTGTGACCTTGAGCCCATTACTTGACCCCTTTGAAAAAAATTCCCCATCTATAAAGTAGAGATATTAATCATCCCTACCTTAGGGGCTTATTGAGGGCACTGGATGGGACTTCATATAAAGCACGCAGACCAGCAGCCATGTAAAGCATGTAGACCAGCATCATGTAATAAACTCTCAGTAAATGTGATTTATATCTACCCTTGCACTTCCCTTCCTAATTTGCTGAGCAGTGACTGGCCCATCAGCAGTACAGGTTTTATAGAGTGATTTCAGGGTTCATAAAACAGCGGGTGACCTAATTGCCTTGCTGAGGATGGACATTCTAGTCAAGCTTTCTTCCCAGCCTTAATGCCATGTCCCTTCTTAATCTCATCCACCTGCAGGCTTCCTATGGCGCTTCTCCCAGGGAGGAGTGTGCTGTTATCTTTCCCTTTTCTGAGAGAAGATTTCCATAGCAGGGGAGAGGGGGCTGGACCAAGGGAGTTGAAGAGAGAAGACATAGACCCCAGGGATGGAGGGGCAGAGAGGCATAAGAAAAGAAGGAGAGTGCTGCAGATCCATTATGTGACTTCAGAATGTGGTTGAGAGCTGGTTCTTTTAGTGATCTCCCTATATTGCAACTCTTTGTCCCATCCCCTTTCTTCTTCTCAAGTAATCAAGTAGTAGAGTTCCAAGTTGGAAAGGAACATGGGCAGCTCTTCTTTGACATGGTCAAAAGAT
The DNA here is from genome assembly GCA_029593785.1 of Cabassous unicinctus. Taxonomy (NCBI): domain Eukaryota; kingdom Metazoa; phylum Chordata; class Mammalia; order Cingulata; family Chlamyphoridae; genus Cabassous; species Cabassous unicinctus. The sequence continues at coordinate 67,139 of JAQZBX010001387.1, forward strand.
TTTGAGAGGAAGGATGGGTCAAGGACAATGCTCAGGTTTTCTGCCTGGGCACCTGGGAGGTGAGTAGTGTCATTTCAGAGATGGGGGACAGAGGAGGAAGGTTCTGAGGACTGTTCTCAAAAGAGTACTTTTCTGTTCCCAGAAAACCCAGAAATTGGCTTAAATGCAATGGGAGAAAAGTTATTTTTCTTAAGGAAGAGCTACATAACTCTATGGATTTGGTGCATTAAATAGGAAGAATAAATTGTCAAGCTACCTGTGTCTTTTGAAGGGAAGATGAAAGATGGAGAAAATCACTGATATTTGGGAGGTAGTTGGATGCTGAGTGGGTAGATTTCAGGACTTCCCTATAAAAGTGCAGAAGCCACGGGAGCACTTCTAGAAGAGAGATTGGGAGGCTGCATTTGTTTAGGTTGAGTCTTAAGTTTTGCCCTCATTCTAAGTCTTCTATTAACATCTCCACTTCCAAATTCATTACAACTCAGGCTTAAGTGTATGAGATCACTTACAAATTCTGATTTTCTCACATCATCTGGAATCTTTGGAGGCAGAAGTTATCAAACTTTAGGGCTTCTGAAAATCATGCTTTGAGAAACATCCAGAATCTGTTCTTTGTCTTTGTCAAAGACAAATGTGTCTTTGTCCCGTCAGAAGGGAATATTCTTCCCAACTTCTAACAAAGATCCTGAATTCACTCAAAGTGGCCCAGCATCACACTAAATGGCATTTGATGTTTGCAGATTCAATCCAGCCTTCTACTTGATATTATGTAAATTGAAGACCAACTCCAGTAAATCTCATCTTTCCAGATGTTTCTTTCTAAAGGGATTTGATTGGGAGTAGAATCAGAGATGATAGCCCTCTATGAGACTAGTGTCACCCAAAAAACATTCTGAGAAACTCTAGTTCTGCAGAATGCCCTGAGGAGAAGAAATTCCAAGGTAAATTACTTTTGGTGAACTCACCTGTCTTGGAGAGTAGCATTCCTACTGACATATTAAAGTTTGTGAAGCTTAGACACAAATACAGGGTTGGTCAGGTTATTTGAACTGGAAGCAGGCAATAAAAAGGCATTCCAGAAAACAAATAAACCATGTTTCAGAGTTGCTGGAATATTGGAGATGAGTGAATGTGACATTGCACATCCAAAACGGTCGTGGTTGTACAAAAAATGTGTGGTCACCCTACCAAGAGGATCCTTTAAGTTGAAAAAGTTAATGATAATGATGACTAAATAATGATGATGATAATAACAACAATGATAATATCTTACCAATGAAGAGGGCTTTGGCAATTTTGAGATATTCTTGAAGGCCAAGAATATCTGGGATATTCTGGGAAGATCCCTAATTTCTCACATCCATGCAGACCACTCTGATCTTTCCAGAGCCTATAAGGAACCCCAAGGCAGCTGCTGGCTCCCTCTAGGTTTCTTTCGCTCCTTCTAGGACCTTCTTGCATCCAGGGTCCCCAGCTCAGGGTCTGTGGTTTGTGTTGCCAATCAGGGTAAAGGATTGCAAAGCCTGGCCAAATAGAACTTCCAAGACTGTGCAGAAATGAACAAGTACCACAGAACAAAGAAAAGAAAGTTGTGGGGTTTTTCCCACCGTATCACTAATGGTGTTGAAATGTGTCTTATCCACCCCCACTCTCTCATTCTTGGCTCTGTTTTAAGAAGACTGTTGCTTTAATGGGACCCAGTGCTAAGATGATTTCTACCCCATAGTGTTAGGTTGTTCCTCAGTGAACACCTCAGATATTTCTTCTCACTTTGCTTTTCTGTTGACTATGTTTTTATTTTTCTATTATTTTTTTCTCTCCCCCCTTTCTACCTGAGGTTTTCTATTCCTCCTTCCTCTCTCTACTGCTTTGGAAACAGAGTCTAGTGTGAATCAATTGCCAAAGATCAAACGTTGGATAACACAATCTGCTGGCAATGATCGAGGGTAACAGGAATTCTGATACACTATTTGTGAGAGTATGAATTAGCTAGGCAGGGAAATTTGGCAATATTTATCAAAATTACAAAAGCACATAGTCTTTGACAGCATGTTTTGTAGAAATTTATCTTGGAGATACAATTACATATGTGCCACATGACTTGGATTATTTATTTCCTTATTGTTTGCAATTAGTGAAGACTGGAAAAAAACCAACATGTCTGCTAAGAGGGGACTGCTTAAATAAATTATAGGTCAGCAACACAACTGAGTACTATTCACTCATTTAAAAAAAGCAAGGAAGCTCTTTATATATTGGTATGGAATTACCTGCATAAATATTATTAAATAACAAAGAGATGGATGGAGAACCATGTATTATTTGTTTTAAAGTGGGGAAAATAGAATGGCTACACTTCTTTGCTTGCATACACACAGAATATCTCTGAAGAGACATATAAGAAATTGGTCATATTTATTGACTCTGAGAAAAGGAATTTTGAACCAGGAAAATGTATTACCTAATCAAAAAATAAATAACAGTTAACTTTTAAAAATAATAAAATTAAATAAATATCAATATCCTAACTATATAAGGAACACAGATTGCTTTCATTCCAATCCCCTGCTCCCACCCTATTGTTTTATAGTAGTATATTTTCACCTTGTTTTCAAATCCAAAATTACATTTTTACTTTTTAGTTAATTATATTTTTCCTGACTCAAACTGCTTTACTCAATGTGATGGTTAGGCTAATGTGTCAACTCGGCCAGGTATTTGTGTCCAGGTGTTTGGTCCAGCAAGCACTGGGCTAATTGTTATACAAGAGCATTTATGGACTCTGATCACCAGTGAGTTTACTGTGTGGATGGCTGATTACATCTGCATCAATCAGGGAGATTGCATCAGCAGTGGGTGACGCTTTTATCCAATCAGTTGAATGCCTTAAAAGGGGAAGTGATTTCAACATTCAGAGAGAATTT